>CM033470.1:97375535-97545535 GCA_019447015.1 Hymenochirus boettgeri | reverse complement strand
TTCACTTTCAGCAGATTTTTGGAAAAATGAAGGAGGTTAGAAACCTTTTCTAAACCCACATGACAAGTAGAGACATTCAAAACCAGCGAGTTTTGTTCCATTTTTGGATTTTTGTAAACATTTGAAAAATAAAATAGCAAAATAAGGGTAGTAAAAGCATGGTAGCTTACAGTTAATGGCTCAGGAACTAAGGAAATGGTCAAGGGGAAAACGTACAAATCATCCAAACGTAAAAACCCCGAACTTCTGCTACGCGCAAGCTATTTTCAAGTTTCCGGTCATACTTTTTAGGAATACCAAACATACAAGGCTACTTTGGATAGCCTTTGAAATTAACCTTGTATATTTGGTAACCCTCGAAAATTAATTCGGAAACTCGAAAATAGTTTCTTTCAAAAGTAGTTTCGATAACCGTCAAGTGTAGTCCCTCTGAGCATGTGTCTGGGCAGCCTGGTGGCTCAGTGGTTAGCACTAATGCCTTGCAGAGCTGAAGTAAGGAGTTTGTATGGTCTCCCTCTGCTTGCGTGGGTTTCCTCCAAGCACTCCGGTTTCCCCCACCGTCCCTTAATACCTTCAAACATAACCTTAAAACCCACCTTTTTAGGCAAGCATATAACCTGGCCTAGATATTACCCCTCTTATTACCCAATATGATCCAACCTGCCATTCACACTCCACTGCCAATCTATTTACAGCCTACCGAACATCTCACCCCCATTTTCTCTAGACTGTAAGCTCTTTTGGCAGGGTCCTCTTTCTTATTGTATCACAATATTGTTGTAAGTAACTCATCACTGCATGCTTATATTATGTATTACCTGTGTATGTAATATGTAAGACTTTGTATAATATGTATTACCTTGTATGTAATGTATGACTATGTAATTGTAAAGCGCCACAGAAGATGTAGGCGCTATATACATCAATAATAATTATTATTATAAAGACATACTGATAAGTTGTATGTGTCAAATAAATTGTACTGCTTCAAGAAAAGGAAGCCACTAAAAATGAATGAGAGAAGGAGTCTAATATAAATGAATGAGCTCTTCATGTTTATGGATCAAAAAAGATATTTCTGCACACTCCTACAAGCAAAAGTTTTTTAAGTTACCGGACAGTACTGAACATCTGTGTCTCTGTGTGTTATGTAAATAAACACACAGTTTTTTGCAAGTTTTTTGTGCATGGTATTTTGTACTTTACTTTAGGTTTATGGGGGTGGGCAAAGTAAGTATAAAGTTTTATATGGGGGGGCATGCCCTATTTACTGGTACTTTCATACACATATAATGAATTCAGGACGCAGTTCACACTTTTACCAGATTTTTAAGAGAACAGGAAGAAAGTTAGAAATATTGCCCAAATCCTCATGATAAGTATAAAAAACCCACCAAAGATCAACCACATGACCTGAATCAAACAGTATGCCACATGCATGTGTGGACACAGAGACACAGCCAGACAACTAGCCCAAAAAATTCATGATTTATAGCTAACAACTTTTGTTTTGTTTTTTAAATGAAATGCCACATTACTTTTGAAATACCCCCACAAAAGATACTTTTTAAGTAAATTCATTCATTTGAATATGCAGAAATCTGGGCTCTGGTATTTTGTGCTTTCAGCTGATTTTTGAAAATAAATGAAAGAAAATGAAGGTTAATAGGAAGGTTCAAATCAGAAATGAATAAAAACTATAAATGAATAAAACAATACCATTTCCATTAATGCACGATAAGATGTGGTTAGAAAGGGCCATTATAGCTGAACATGTATAAACTAAACAACAACACTTTAAACTGGGGCATTTTGTTTTTTTACACATGCAGCATTATAGACACAGTTCTTCATAGTTGCCATTTTTAGCAGATTTGCTAAAAAATTAAGAAAAGTTTCCTAATCCATAACCCTAACAACCTTGGTTTGGTTGGGACAGACTCAACCTGAAGGGTCTGTCCTAGTATCCTGGAGCACAGAACTTTTTTTTACTTTTGGGGCTTTGGTGTTTTAAGTTGTGGCTGGGCTTGGCCAGATGGGTTGTGGGCATTGCTGAATGTTCAGGGGACAGGACCAGGGGAAGTTTGAATAGACTTCATCTTGGCACTCTGTTTTAATCCCCATACACATTAGAAAGTAAAAACTTTACTAAACTTCCACATGGGCTGAATAAAAGTGTGCCTCACTTCCATTTGAAACATAGACAGAAATCCGGCCCAGAGAGAGCAAAACTGTGACATTTGGAGCTGTGATTTTAAGTTCAAACAGGCTTAACCTGTGAAATGCTTTGAAAAAACCCCCACATTTTCGTTTCATTGAGGACAAAACCTTGTGCTTATTGCTAGATTTCAGTTTAATACTGCACATGTATAACATAATATATGGCTTTAGATGACCCTCCAATGCAAAACAGTACTAAAATATTCTCATTTCCCAAAATATTCTCATTTCCCAATTTCTTGCTTGGGACATCATTATAAACTAGAAAAGAAAGGCTTAAGTATAAACTTGTATTTCTGCCAAATGAAAGTGTAGGTCAGTTGGTGTTTGTACCTATTTCAGGCTGGGGGGTAAAAAACTAACTCTTTTGAATTTTTTTTGACTGTAGTTACCCTTTAAGTATGGCTGCTATGGAAAGGGAAGGGTAGGTCAGTAGGTGTGTGTACCTGTGCCAGTGTGGGGGTTGGGGGTATGAGTGTTTTTGCGTTTATGACAATAAAACTAACTTTTTTGTTCAATTGACTCTGAAACATTGGAATGTTCATGTTTTAGGATTGGACACTAAAGTAAATGGGAAAAAAATGTGTTGAAATTATAGCAAAACATTTCAGTCAGTTTTAGCGTTCTGGACTCAATGCTGTATTTATCAGACATTACCGATAATGAACCTTTATAAATATGACCTAATGTTCTTTGCACTTTCAGCAGATTTTTGAAAAAAATTAAGGAAGTTAAAAACCTTTCCTAAACCCACATGACAAGTAGAGATAAATGGGGAAAAATGTGACGAAATTCGGCAATAATGTGGAAACAGTTCCACAGATTCCTTGGATAGAGAAATCTGTGGAATCCTATGTGTTCCGCACGCCTTTACCAAATTTTGCGTCTCTAGATAGAAAACTGTGGGAGGAGATACAGTCCAAATGAACGGAAGAATAAAAGAGAAGAATAAAAATAAAGAACAGTAATTTGTCTCTTCAAGATTTATAAAGATTTTATAATAATATAATTTAATTTTGTAATATGAAATTGGGTAAATACTTTATTTTGTTATGTAAAAATATTTAACTAGGATTTAGGAAAATGATTTTTACTTTGTATGTTTGTGGGGTAAACCTGGTAATAAAATGCCTTGAGCCCCCCTGTTTAGTGATATGTTAGTCCAATTCAGTGTTGGGTGTTGGATGGTAAAGCAAAGTTCCCCTTACAATCCATATGCTACTAATTTACTGTGACAAATTCCCCTTAGGGACATGCACATGGTTTGGAAAATGCTATAATATGCCATAACTCATATTTTATTGGGAAAACAATGTGTGTGGTTAAATCACTTTTTAAATAACCTTATTCTATTTGATTTTTTTGTCATTCAGAAAGATAAAGAAATAATAATAAGCCCTGGAAGTAAATGTTAAAAAATAATAAGAAAAAATAGCTTGGAAAGCATAACTGGGAGAACTAATTCTTGGAAAGCATTTTCTAGGAAGTGATTTTTTTTCATATGTCACAGATCAGTACGGATCATATATCAACAACAAAGGTAAAACGTGCTTCACTTCTATTGTTCAGCTGTGAGGGAGATCTTGTTTCAGAAATCAGGTGGTGAACGTTTTATAATATTCCCTGGCTGATTGTTGAGAATTTGTAATATCAGTTTCTGATCACAATTTACTGATCTGTGGCTGCAAATAATAGAAAAACTTAGGGGAAAAAACCCTGTTTTTAATGAGAATGCTTTGCCCACAGACTGCAAACTTTTTTAGTTGACACACTAGCGTCCAATCTGCAGCACTCAAAGGGCAACTAAAGTCATGAGATAACATTGTCTCAGTACACAGAGATTTTTCATATTAGCATTATAAGCTGTGCACCTTTTGATTTCTTGGTTTATCTAATTAAAGAGCAAGTTCAGCCTCAAAAAACTTTTCATAGTTTGAAGTATTATTCCCCCCCCAAGCATGTGCTGCTATAGGGTAACATCAAAGCAATCGTAGAGAATGCACAGGGTAGTGCACATAAATCGCGCAACATTGCAATTACTCTGCATTACGCGATTCTTGTGTGCTGCCTAGTGGGGCCTTGCCCATAAAAAGAAAATAAGGACTGTGCCATTTAGTAGTATTTTCTTACAGCAAAGATTAAAGGAAATGTTTTCCATTTACCAGAATTGATTTAGGTAATGCATGACAATTACCATTTTAAAGGGGAAATTTATCATATACCAGATATTTCTTATTAAAGTTTAAAGGGACATATATTAAGGACAAGAGAGTCATTAAGTGTACACATTTTTTCTGAAGGGATTAAAGGGTAAGCAAACAATTTACCAGTTTATATATTTTTTTAACAAAGATTAAAGGGAAAGCTTGCCATTTACCATTACTGCTGTTTTCATCTGTTGTATTCAGTTAGATCATCTGGACTTATCGTTTAGTTCTTTAAGAGGTTTCGCTAGTCATCCGACTGGCTTTTCTCAATTCAGAATGATTTGTACAAGAATCTGTTGGCAATTTATGTACCCTGGAAAGTCATAATTAACATATAACAGCCAGGTGTTAGGGACTTTCTGAATGCAAGGCGTGATTGCATTGTGGCTAAGAGGTGTTATAGGAATGCGCCGGGTAAGGTGTCAAAACAGGATTGTACATGGCAGACAGTTGGTGTTGAACACCAACTGTCTGCCATGTACAACGCTGTTTTGAAACCTTACCCTATAACACCTCTTAGCCACAATGCAATCACGCCTTGCATTCAGAAAGTCCCTAACACCTGGCTGTTATATGCTAATTGGGACTTTCCAAGGGTACATAATTGCCAATTGCCAATTGAATTGAGAAAGCCAGCTGGATGACTAGCGAAATGTCTTCAAGAACTAAACTTTAAGTCCTGTTGATATAACTGAATACAACAGATATACCATGACCTGGATGAATGAGAACCTCCACAAGCATAAAGCTGCTTTTAGATTAAAGGAATGCAAAGGTGACAAAAATGTCTTGATCTTAGTATATTTAAATCCTTAAATCAGTTTTGATTTGGCGATAGAAATGTCCCCTGTCAGAAAGCTAAATCCTTTGTTCCAGGGAGAAGCAGCACTCTCTGCTTAAAATCTCTGACGGGAAAATAGTGGTTCTGTCCACATCCCTGAGCTGATGCTCAAAAGGCAGGGAGTTGTGTATACAAGGGAGAGGGCTTGAATGACAGCCTATATCACTAAAGCTGGGTACACCCTTGCATGATAGTTAGAAAATAAGAGAAAGAATCTGCAAACATGTTTTCTGTCATTTTCTTACGATTGTGTTACACACAGACCCGAGCATTCTCCCTATGTAAATGTTGCACATAAACCAAATAACTACAAAGTGCAAGAGGGAGCGGATAATCAGAGTGTTTAATGAGGATCAATTAATCTGCAAGGAAATGAAGGACAGCTTTTACTCTGATGGAAACTGGTGCAATGTCAAAATGTTCCCACCAGAAAGAGTTACTATGATTTCCCTTTCCACTGACACCTTACTGTATTGTCCCTTTTCGTTACTGTGTGTAAGATCTAAAACAAAAAATAAGTGCTGTGCACACAAAAATAGTTACTGCTGGGGTTAGGTATAAATATAGCTTTCTATTATGGGTTCAAAACAATTCCTCCCTCCCCTTTACATACCCATAAAGGGGTAGAAATTGAGTTTAGTTCTCCTATAAGATGCAGTTGGCAAATCTCTGTCATATACAATATTTCTTTTTGTACAAATTGCTGATGTACATGGATACCTCCCGTGTGTCTTTTGTTTTTTTTATTGTTGTTTTTTGTATAGTTTCCTGTTCCTAGATATATTATAAAGAAGGACCTTCCATACTGGGGTTACCTTGACGTGGTTGGAAGGCTTTTCACTTTTATGCATAAAATTGTAACTAAAACCCCCCATGTTTTTACTGTTTGCACTAGCATAGATATTATGATATATGGGGCCCAGGAATGTGCATTGATCATCTCTTTTCTTGTTTGTTCTAAGGTTTTGGTCAGATCAGTAGCACTTCCACTATTTGTTATAAAGTAATTTTGCCACAAGAGTGCTCCCACAGCCCCCCTTTTGTGAATATATTGTAGCAGAGTTTCTCTGCAGGAAGATTGACCAAGCTTCCATGTGGTAGTAGCACCCCCAACACATTCCTTTAATTGGAGGTCTTATGCCTTGAATACTAAGAATTGGATGATAGGCCTCTTCCCTCCTTGTTAAAAGCCGGTAGGCGGGGGGAAGTGATAGCCTGTAATACTAATCCAATGCAAGGTCAGGGAGGCAACCTTCCCAAGAAAATGCAAGTAAGCAGGGAGTGTCAGCCCAGATAAATGACCCAAGGTAAATTGTTAGGACCTTCCATACTGGGGTTACCTTGACGTGGTTGGAAGGCTTTTCACTTTTATGCATAAAATTGTAACTAAAACCCCCCATGTTTTTACTGTTTGCATTAGCATAGATATTATGATAGATGGGGCCCAGGAATGTGCATTGATCATCTCTTTTCTTGTTTGTTATAAAGAAGTTAAATAGATTTAGCAGTGTTGTGCCTTTTCTTTTTTTCTTGCTCCCCTCACAATGTTAGTGGAAAATAGACGTACAATCATTGAGGACAAATGATTTTATTTTGCTCCTACAACGTAATAGTTTAAAAAAATCCCCCCAGAGTCATATAAGACAAGCATTTACTAAGATACCTATACCCAGAGGTATAATGTGTCAACATGTAGGCTGTTGAAATATTTCCCCCCCCCCCAATATATTTGTCTCAACTATGCAGAACCCTTCATTTAAGATGACAGGAAGATTCTATTGAAAGATGTCTTTAGTCTTAAATTTAAAAAAAAGTCTATATACGAGGGAGTTGGTTGAGATCATTGATCAAGTTTTACTGTTACCCTGGCATGTTTACGATGATTCTTCTAACCCTTATTTACCTTGCTTAACAACCTAATTTGTTATGTGTGTAATTGAGAAAATTGAACTGTAGCCAAGATATCTAACAACTACGTCATGCAATTTAAACTTGATTTTGTGGCTTTACTATTCATCTGGGTCCATGTTTGTTTACATGTTTTTGTTATTTAAAAAGCTGGAAGTAATATTTATAGACTTGAGAACTTGCAGGTACTGTACAACTAGACTCACAAAGCACAATACCCACTGTCACACAAGTACACAATGTAAATTTAAACTTAGGTTGTAAGGAGGAATAAACCCTCCATACCAGTTAGCCAGTAGAGATGGACCCAAATCCTAACCTGATTTCACAGATCTGCCAGAACTTTGTCTTGGGTATTTTTGGCTTTTTCAGAACTACAGAACTATTTTAAAAATTTTTAGAAATTTCCTAGAAATTTGGAAAATTTTGAAAGTTTTTGATTTTGGAATTAAAAATTTCTAGAAAATACAAACGTTTTGTAAAATACTACGTGAAATGCCCAAACAGGAAGTGTGTGAAGTTTCCCGGTACTGTACTGTGTTTTTCTTTTTTTTACATTTTGGGCATTGATATCTGTTCCCCAAACCATTTCCCAGGTCCCTAATTTTAGGCAAAACTTTCCCATTTTTTAACTCTTATTGACGGATTTCAGGAAGTTCGGCCATCTCTATTAGCCAGTCTTTTTTTTTTTTTTTTACCAGTCAACCTTCCTGCCAGCTGGACATGGAGATGACTAGTGTGTGACCAGTAATTAATGAAACAGGATATAGCAATTGTTTTTAAATGACAGTTAAAATTTAAAGTACCTGGGTCAGAAAAGTAGGCTTGGTAATTCCTACCTCCCAATATCGTTTCTGTGAAGGGTGCCAGCATGAGGAAAACTGTTTCTATCGGGCTTTCTAGTGGCTTTAGCACTTAAGTCCAGGACTGAAAACTGCCCCAGGTACTCTTCATTTTTTACAATGTAGTTGTCCTTTAAACTTTTCCTTCTAGGGGTCATTAATATGACAATGCCAAAAATTATGAATTTCTGCTTTAAATTTTGCAAAAATCTGTTTATTTACCTTTGAAGTTTCCTGGGAAACTGAGGCACTTACATCAACCACTCTCCCTTGGTCACCAGTCAACAGCGTAAAGCTGGTATCCATGCAGTTCAACTTGCATACCAACCCACTCACAGATCACTTGAGCGGACAGGTAGGAGAAAATAGAGGGGAAACTGAAATGAATACATAAAAGATAAAATTCCTACATGTACTAGTGTTTCATATAGTATCTCTGTTTGTATGGGATAGGGGTAGAAGCTTTGCTTTTAATAAGACATAATACATGAGGTTGCAGTTTTAATTCCCAGACTTACTTTTAATTAGTTTCTTACATTCATGGTAGTCTAGAAATACACAGAAATGATTACTTTTCTTTTGTGTATAAAAAAATAAAAGATTATATCAGTGCTATGACAGGAGAATTGAATGTATTTGAAAACAAAATCCCTGTTCTTTTTAGCGATACTGCGGGTTAGTTAATTTACGTTCACGGTCGTAAATGTACAATTGCGATCATATATTTATGACCGAACGTTCGTTAATTCCGTGTGTAGTAAACTACCGCAATGGTATTCTATGGAGATTGTAAATCTACGATTCCGTTATCATAGATTTATGATCGGTATCGTAAATTTATGACCGTTAATCTCCGATCAATTTAACAATTGTAAATTTACGATATCGACCGTTAAAGTCACGGTATTGCTAAAAAGCGATACCGCGTCTTTATAAATATGGCCCATAGTCTTGGTCATTTTCTGGGGCATGCTTTAGAAATTACTATTCAAGTCCAGGTGATATAGGTGACTACATCCAATGCTTTTGTTTGCCATTTTCAAAGGTGATGGATATGTAAATTGGTTTATGATTTATTCTTTCATTTTATTTTCAATGTTGCGTAAACTGTAGTCAACATAAATATCTGTTTTGAATGTAGAAAGAAACAATAGGTGGAGGCAGTAGCGTAACTAGAATCACTGGGCCCCCAGCAAAACTATGATGGGGCCCTTATCCGTGCTCCATCCACAGTGGTTTTCTGGGAGGAGGCTTTATCTGTCATAAGAAAAATTAAATGATGGGGCCCCCTGCAGATGCTCCCCCTGCTCCCCTGGTAGTTAAGCTCCTGTCTGCAAGGACTGTGTATGTTTTTCCTGTGTTTGCGTGTTTTTTTGGGGGGGACTCTGGTAACACTTTTCATGTCTGCATCTTGGCTCCCATTGTTTGAATCACGTTTAAGGAGGACACTTGCAACTTTTGTATGTTAGGTTGTACCAGTGGAATGGAGAAAGGCTGATGTAATCCCAGTTCTCAAAAAAACTATATAAACAGTTCTGTAAAACTACAAAATTGTGGTTCACCTAGGGGGCCTGCAACAGCTGAAGAGGTAGTGCTAGTTGGGAGTAGGGGAGAGAGAGTGGGCCTTTACCTACATCACCCACCATTGAAATAGGCCTCCAGAAAAAAGCAACCTCTTTAACTGTGATGCCAGCACCATGCCAGCACATTCACCTGTCTCACAATGCCAGCTTATTCACTAGTCTTACAGTACCAGCACATTCACCTGTCTCACAATGCCAGCTTATTCACTAGTCTTACAGTACCAGCCTATTCACCAGTCTCACAATGCCAACCTTTTGACCAGTCTCACAATACCAGCCTATTCACCTATCTCACAATGCCAGCCTATTCACCTGTCTCACAATGCCAGCCTTTTCACCAGTCTCACAATGCCATTCTGTTCACCGGTCTCACAGTGCCAGTCCATTCACCTGTCTTACAGTGCCAGTCTATTCACCGGTCTTACAACGCCAGCCTATTCACCAGTCTCAAAATGCAGTTCAACAGTTTCAGAATAAAAAGCTTATTCAAAAGTCACAGAATGCCAGCCATTTCACTAGTCTTGTCTGTCTCTCTCTATCTTGCTCTTTCTGTCTGACTTTCCAATCTTGTCTCTCATCTGTCAAACTCTCTCTTTATATGTCTTTCTGTTTATCTCTCTCTCCCCATCTGTCTGTCAGTATCTCTCTTTCTGTATAGAATTCACTTCTGTATGTAAACCCAATTTAATAAATTAGTATCTTACAATACATATATGTTCTGGGGGGGAGGAAAGCTTTAACATTAAAATTAAGTTCTCCTTCAATATTGTTTTCCCTCCACCTGTGGTGCCCAGGGATACCCTGGATATTTTAAGACCTAAGCAAGGCCCAGTTGTGGATATCCCCACAACACAGCAAAAGGTGTCTAAAGTAGTGCCAGGCAATGGGGGAACATGTTCCATATTTGCTTGCGTCTCTTTCTCCCCTCCCCTCTCCAGAACCTAAGATCACTTACCTACACATGATAGCATTATTAATATGCCAGTTACTGTACCAGTTTCATGATTTTATCTATTGGTCTATATATTCAGTTTTAGAATTATAGCTAATTGTAGGAGGAAGAGCTTTGCCACAAGAAGATGGGGTGCTGTCTGTGCCTCTATGTTGGTGGTGAGGGTAGGGGGGCCCAGGTCGAAATTCTGCATCAGGGACCATTGGTCTGTAGCTACGGCACTGATATTTGGCATCTGTGGTGGAATAGATTATTTACAGGTTCCTTAATAAAGATTAAGACTGCGATATTGCATATTGTAAGGGCAAGTCCAGCCCCAAAAGAAAACTTACATACAGGTAAATCATCCCCCAAAACCCTAAACGGTAATAGTTTGAAACCTGAAATATATAAGTCTAACCTGAAATCCTGCACAATGTCCTGTTATCCCTGTTTCTGCATCCTGGTTCTTCCAGTTAGAAACTGTCAGTTATGGATTTGACAGTTGACATCACAATGTTAATCCACTAGCAGCCTCTTCTGAGCATGCTCAGCCTCAGTCCAATTTATAGAAAAGAAGCTGCACACCCTAGGATGTGCCGTTGGTTGATTTCCTGGTGGTGCTTGTCACCTGAACGTTCTGCCACATCCTTAGTGAAGTAAGTTAAAAGAATAGTGACCGCACACAGCCAATCAGCGAAAAGGGTCCTTAACCCATTTATTGAAAGTGTAACACACAAATATTTTGTTTGTTACACTTTCAATAAATGGGTTAAGGACTGTGTGCGGTCACTATTCTTTTAACTCAGTACAGGCTCAGTACAGGTTTCTTAATTGCTCAGTTTCCATGAGGCAGCCAGAAGCATAGCAGCCATACAGTAATTCATAGGACAAACTATGATATATCAACTAATTTAAAGAGGCCATTCTTTCTAAAAGATGTTCTTATGAGAGTGAAGTTGTCCTTTTATCTAGAAAGAATTGTAACTTGGGCAACTTCAGTGTCAATAATTTAATTCTGGGATCAATTAAGACTAGATTAAATAAATGCCTGGTAAAGTCCTAAGGCTGGTCGGCAGCCATCCTGGCGGCTTAGTGAACGACCGCCAACCAAGCAACCATAATAATGAAATCCTCTGCTGAAAAAAATCATTGGTTGCCCAAGGAAAATTTGCCTTGTATACAGCCCCCTAGGAGTTACTTTAAGGGTACCTCTCACCTCTCCCTTTTCTGTGCTGCTGGGTAATTTATTAAATTAACCTGTGGATACTAGGTCAGCTCCTATAATCCACCTCAGCTGGGTGAGACCCAGCTAAATGTACGCAATACACTTAACATGCTCTATAGTACTCAACAGGTAGTTGCAGCCTTGTTTCCTAGAAGCCAATCATATAACAGCACAGAGATCCTCCTCCCTGATACAGAACAGGGGGCCATGCTTGTGAAGGTTCTCATTCATCCAGGTCATGGTATATCTGTTGTATTCAATTAGATCAACTGGACTTGAAATGTAGTTCTTGAAGACGTTTCGCTAGTCATCCGACTGGCTTTGGGTAGTTCATTTATGATCGCGATCGGACATTTACAACCAAACGTTCGTTAATTAAATAACATTCGATCGTAGAATACCATGCGGTATTAAACTACCGCAATGGTATTCTATGGGGATCATAAATATGGCCCAGGGAGTTATGTGCAGTTTTTGTGTAAACATATTTTAATGTTCCTGTTCCTAAGGGCTAGGCCACGCTAGCGCATTTTTAGCACACAGTTGCATTTTTGGTTAACATGGAAATCGTGGGAACGCAAAAATTCCTGTGATTTCCGATGTGCATGCGTTTGCGTTTTGCATGCAACTTTTTTCTTGCATTTTTGCATTTCCGCGATTTCCATGTTAACCAAAAACATGCGCGCAATTGCGTGCGATAATGCTCACGATTGTGTGCGCAATTGAGTGCATTGTAGTGGGGCCTCAGCCTAAAAAGAAAAGTAATATCTGCAGTGTTTTTCTTAGATAGCATGGATGTAAGAAACAGAATAATAACATTTCAGGTTCAATTCTTGGGAACAGACAAAAAAATGACCTGGCTACATTGTATTGCCCCAGGAAGGCTGCATGCAATTACTGCAGGCTGGTAAATAAGCTGCAGGCTAACAAGCAGCTTTCAAAGTCCTGTCTGGGACTTCAATATTGGTATGGAGAAATCTGTATAAAAAATAAAGAGACAGTGAATGCTGGGGTCAGGGGGCATGGCCTATAAGTGCACAAGGATTTTTGAATACTTTTTGTGTTGTACTTTAAATAACATGGAAGCTTTCTTAGTTACAGAATCTATTTCTCACATGTACTAAATTCAGCTTACTAGGAAAGAATCTTATGCATAGGTATTCTGGGAAGAAAAGCTTTCACATTAGGAGAAAACAAAATTAACAGTGTTATACAATAAAAGTTCTTATCGTTAAAAATGGTGATAATTGTGCCCCAACCAATCAGATGTTAGCTTTCAAATGTTAAATAAAATCTGATTGGTTGGGGCAAAATTAGCACCATTTTAAACGATAAGAACTTTTATTACATCTCCCTGTATGTGTAAAATGTTTACATTCGAGTACTAGGGACTAGAGCAGGAATTCTGAAACGGTGTGCCTCCAGATATTTGAAAAGTACAACTCACAGCATTCCTCAACTACAGAGGGAAGCCAGGGAATGTTGTTTTCATACATCTGGAGGCACTCTGTTTGAGAATCGCTGAACTAGAGAAGAGGAAAGAGATGAAGATGGTATTTCTCTTCTGATATAAACTATGTTAATCATTAGAATGGGGATTCTCACCTTGCTCTGCATAAAACCTAATTTAAATTGTGGGGGATTTAACTTTGTGGAGATATATATTTTAAATTGCTTTAAAGGGCAACTATAGTGAAAAAAAAACTTTGTCTGTATACAATGTATAGATCACTTAGTATAAGCTGCCTTACTTTCATGTTTCTG
Organism: Hymenochirus boettgeri; assembly: GCA_019447015.1. Taxonomy (NCBI): domain Eukaryota; kingdom Metazoa; phylum Chordata; class Amphibia; order Anura; family Pipidae; genus Hymenochirus; species Hymenochirus boettgeri. The sequence continues at coordinate 97,532,011 of CM033470.1, read as the reverse complement.
TGTGGCTTCGTTTCTTCACACTGGCAAAAGTTTGTACCAAGCTGTGTAGTCCCCCTCCCCTCTCTGTCTACTCCCCCTCAAGCAGTGACGGGCTGTATACAGAGTCCGAGCATTGTCAGTTGAAAGGACTTTAAATGAAGTGCTGACATCCTGTTGACCCCTCCCTTCCAGAGCTAGACTGCAAGCAATCAAAGTGTGGAATAAAGTAGCAATATGCTGAAGGGAGGGGGAGAGGGGGAGAGAGGAGGACAAGTGGTGCTGAGATTCTTTACAAGTAAGTTACTGAACTCTCCCTGTTCTTGTTATTTATTTTTTACCTAAAGTTCATATCTCTCCCCCTGCTTAGCTGAGATCATAATCACTGAAGAGAGAGTCAGTGTAACAGCAGCTTGTAGTGAGACCTTCACAAACACAGTGACACTGCTTGTTGTCCTGTTATATTTCAGTTGCTTTAGTCTATATATTTCATAGATTGCACTGTGTGTCTTGTTTGGTATATAGTCTGTATTACTGTGTTATATATACTGTATTAGTGTTCCATTTGAGTCACTGGTTTTGTATGTATATAAGATATTTTTTTTGGGGGGGGGGGCTGTTTTATAGTGTGTTCTGCTCATATTGCTGGGTTAATGGTTTATTGACTGTGTTTAGCACTACAGCATTTGACTATATGTTGCACATGGTACATATAGTGTGGGTGAGAGAGTGTGTGACAGTACTGCAGGGGAGCTTTGGATTGTGTGGGTGTGTGCCTTTGAGTGACAGATGAGGTGTAGCAGCTCCTACAAATCACAGCATATTCAAAGGCTTATATCTCGGGGACTATGAAGAATTTAAAGAAACTAAAGGTACCCTGGTGGATGGGATGGCTTATAGGATACATTAGAAGAAATTAAAAAAAACCTATTTTCTCACTATAATTGCCCTTTAAAACATTGAAAAAGGCCTTCTATAAAAATTGCACTATATAGCAAACTCAAGTTTACATCCTCAATAGGGGATGTAAAATAGGGTGATGGAGAGGAACATGCTACATGCTACAATGTTACTAGCATGCATATTATATTACATTAGTATCCGAAAATGTCAAAGTGGAATGTCTGGAAGGCTATATTGCCTGCTCCTCCCTTACACCTAATTTTGTAACTTCAAATTCCACACCTTCCTCCTGTTATTTAGTTGTATTTATCACCTACAGCCTGTAATTTATACACCTGTCTGCACACCTGTCTTTTACTTTCTATGCTAGATGGATATGAGGTGATGCTGTTATTATTTTAAAATAATCACTATGAGTGTATACTATTTACATTAGTAGTTCCATTTATTTTAACTTCTTTAAATAATAACTTAAAGGGCATGTCCACCCCCACAACTAATATTTGCCCCATTGTATAGTGTTAAAAGATCCTTACCTTTCTCTTCAACTCCTTATGGTTGTCCTGCACGGCCTAAAGAAAATCCAGAAAAGTGAATAGTAGGAGCCTCTCTGAGTGTATTCCGTTTCTGCATCTTCCTGCTCCTCTTAGAGGAGTCTAGCACATGCAGTAGACCTCTCCCCCTTCCCCTCCCTCTTGATCCCTTTTACAAAAGTCTTGCATCTGAGGCCAATTTTGAAATAGTTCGAATGAGGGCACCCCCCCAAATGCTAGGTTTTAAAAAAATCGCCCATAGAATACCATTGCGGTAGTTTACTACTGCATGGTATTCTATGAGCATAGTTTGTAGATTCACAAATGTTTGCCATAAATGTACGATCGCGGCCGTACATTTACATCCACGGTCGTACAGACGAAAAAACTGGGGTATCTCAAAATTGCGGTACTGCAGGTTTTTAAATATAGCTCCTAGCACAGACATTTGATGAGTGATGTCACCAATGCCCACCCACAGACTTCTGGATCCTTTATACAGACACTAAAATCTTCTTCTGTCTAAGGCTGTGTACACACCATGAAATTTTTAGACCCGAATGATACTTCGGTGGTTTAATGGCAACCTACAACCGATGTACAACGGCTTGTTCGTCCGAATAGGATGAATGGACGATCAGATTTCGGTGAAAACCTAGCCCCATAGGGTAGGCAGCTATGGACTGCACACTCAGTCAGGCCAAACTACTTTTGTTGGGACCAACAGTCCTTTGTCCTGGCAGACCAGCCGCTAGTGGCAAATGGTCGGTCGGGATGAATGATCCCATGGTGTGTACCCAGCTTAAAGCTTGCACAAGTAAATGTGCATTCACACTATGTTAAAAAAAAATGTAAGACAGAAATTTTAATTAGACAGAGCAAAACATTTTTTTTCAAAATATTTTTTTACAATTAAAATGTAGGTGTACAACTCTCTATCTATGCACACCAATGTATCCTGCACACATTTTTGGAATATATTTCAGCTCCTTACACACGTCTGATCACAGGTCTGACTCCCGATGCATGATGATGTATGAACATCTGTTTCAGCCTAGTATTGGTAAGTGTACGGGCGTTATGCCCGACTTAGCACCCATACACTCAGCAATATGTGCTGTTCATCCTACAGTCTTGAGTTGCGTTGCGGGCCAGCCCTGTGATTGCACATCTGTATGTACCTTACCTACTCTTGTTTATATAGATCTGACAATGTCCTGACAAAGCAGTGTCATATCATCATGGACCCGCATATTGACAATTTACAGAAAAGAACAGAACAGAAAAGTTTGAAAAAATTAACAGAACTCATAATCAAGAAGGCTTCTGATTGGTGACTTAAGGCCATAGTTTTAAATGTGCGGTATCGTAATTTAGCGATATCGTGTGTTATCGTCAATGTACAACTACGGTCCTACATTTATGACGAACGTTCGTTAATTAAACTACCGCAATGGTTTTTTATGGTGATCATAAATCTAAAAGCCTTTAGTAAATCAATGACCAAAAATTTTTACAGGTGTAATATTCTATTTCTTAACTGTTCCAACTTGATTATGGTCTCTTTGCCATGTTTAACTTTTGATTGTATCTTTATTGTCATCTAGATTTCCTAACTAAATATGAAACATTTTAAAAAAGGACCCTAAGGATAGAATGTGCATGTCTGAGTCTGTAGAAGCAGAACAAGCTATTTGCCTGGGGCCAAAATGTGAACTAATTTAGTTAAAATAAAAATGATATATTTACTAACTGGTAAAAGGCTAAACACGTATGCAATCCAATTATTACTATGTCTATTAAAGACATCAAGCAAAATGGGGGTTGGTGGCCATTTTAATTATCAATCCATTGAAATTCAAACCTTAGGAATCTGTTTGACACTTTAAGGCAAAGAAAATGTTATCTAATACTGCAAATATAGAATATTAAAACTTGATTGACTATGATAAAGAATAATAAATGTCTTACATAATTAGCCATTAACCTGCCATAATAATGGGTGGAGAAGAAAACTGCTTAGCAGGTGAAATGGCAGATGTTCTCCAGCTCATTATTCTATCCTCCCGTCTCATGTTACATGTAGTTCATCTTCTATACTGTATTTCCCCGCTGAGCTGGTGCTAATCTCTCACAATCTTTCTCCACTTCTGTAACATCAAATGTCTAGTAAGTGAAATTATTATAGGTTATGTTCAATATTATTAATAAGAACATGAGTTTTAAATGCCAGAATGTTATGTTACAGAGTAATTTTGCAAAGTGCAATCAATGCTACAGAGAATCAGGGAATCTTTCCATACATATTGGATGAGGCATTGAAGAATATTTTCCAAACTTATCTGAGAACACTGAAATAGTTGACAAACTGAAACTGGCAAATTGGTTTGCAGAGAACGGTGAATTAGCTGGTGCAATTATTTGTGACTGGTGAATTGGTTGGCAAACTGAGACTGGTAAAATGTCTGGGAAAACTGAAACTAGTTAAAGGATAAGTGCACTGTAAAAAATGTTATGTTCATTTGAAACCTGCAGCTTTAAAAATACTGTTGCCATGTTTTTTTTACCTATGTCCCTCCAGAGCCTAGCTTTGTGCCTTGAAAGTTGCTGAAATCTTGTTAGCAACGTGCACGGAACTCACAGGCATTTCTGTTTGAGGCTCAAGCAGGAGAAAGCAGAGGAAATCTCAGAGGGGCGGAGCTTAACATTCTGCAAACCAGTAACAAGATGTCAGCAACTTTCAAGGCACAAATGTAGGCTCTAGAGGGACATAGGTAAAATATAAGGAATAACTGGGCCCCCAGCAAAACAATGATGGGGTAACTATCCCTGCTTCACTTCAAGAAGACAGGGTCCACCAGGGCTTGCAGGGTCTGCTCCTCTTGTAGTTACGTGCCTGGTTTATTTGGTCCTTAAATGTGTAAAGGCACTACTAAAATGACTGCATATCAAGAAAATGTACTGCAATTGTTATGTTCCAGGTATGGTATGGTTTAATCCATTATTTGGCATAAAACTAAATATGAAACCAGGTGTGCCTTACTTACATGAGTCATCCCAATGCCTCGATCTAAAGATCTATAAAAAATGTATCCTAAGAAGACCAATTAAAACATTAACATTGAAAACCTTAATAAACTTATTATTACAACCCTTATTACTTTTCAGGTAAAGTTTAACTTAACAGTTTAACTTAAAAGATAACTTATCAATCATATAAACCCCTAATCTTCTACAACTATCTAGAGCATGTGTATACCCACTGAGTACCATATATACTATAGTTAGTATAAGCCAAGGAACTTGAAAAACGAGTAAAACTGATTGACTATATAATCCAAGGGTTGACTTTCTCCCATAGATAGCACCATAGATAGTTCCACAGACAATACTATAGAAAGCCTTATACATGGCCCCATAGAAAGTCCCATACACAGCCCCATAGAAAGTCCAATACACAGCCCCATAGAAAGTCCCATACACAGCCCCATAGAAAGTCCCATACACAGCCCCATAGAAAGTCCCATACACAGCCCCATAGAAAGTCCAATACACAGCCCCATAGAAAGTCCCATACACAGCCCCATAGAAAGTCCTATACACAGCCCCATAGAAAGTCCCATACACAGCCCCATGGAAAGTCCCATACACAGCCCCACAGAAAGTCCCATACACAGCCTCATAGAAAGTCCATTACAAAGCCTCACATGGTGTTTTACAGATGTTTAAATAAGCACCGTTTATATGTAAGACTGGTGTGCACAGCGTCTCTTTTTATATTGTTTTCTGTGCATCCTGAAAACTTCAGGACTGAAAAAGATCCCTCCTTTAGAGAGGTTTGTTGAATCCTGTTACTTCTCTCATCCCCCCCCCCCCTTTTTCCATTGCAGTCTGGGATGAGTGAGCAGGACAACATTTGCCTAACCCACCAAAATCAAGAGGATTCTGTGTGTTACAGGGTACAGCTTTTGTTTTCCCAGGGCTATGTGTTTTTGTCCAGATGCTCCATCAAGCCACCAGATCAGCCCAGACCAGAGTATAAACCAAGGGGAGACTTTTAGGATGATTTTAAAGGTAACATTTCTCAGCTTATACTAAAATGAATGGAATAGCAAGTTATACTTTAAAAGAACAGCAGCAGTGGGCAATGTCAGAAGGAAGAAACCCAGCTGAAGTTTGACAGGCACACATAGGTGGGAGGGCGCCTAGGGCACTAAAACGGCTAGAAAGGGTCCTGTTTAAAGTCAGCCATTAAATGGCATTAAATAGTAGTGCAAAAATAGCGCAAATACCTGTATTAAATACACTGTGCTGATTGTGCTGGTGTCTTTTGCGATACCCATGCAGCCAGTGCAATAAATAAATTATACTCACTATTCATTAGTGCAATACATTAGTTAATATCTCTATAGTATCAGCACAAATTTAGCCTCCTAACTTAGCATATTGCAGGTGGGTAAAGGAGGCCCTATATCCTGTACATTAGGTACATTAGGTATATATAGGGTGGGATGTCTGCATAAAATACTGAAATATATTGCTAACATTTTTTACAGGTGTGTCATTATATCTTCTGATACAGTTGCACAATATTGGTAAAAAGTAATTACTGTAAGGACCAATATCAGCATTTCCCTGTAATGCTTCTTTATAACTACACCCCTTCATTCTAAACAACAGTGCACAGAATCTTCCCTGTGTATTTTAATCTCTATTTCACATTAAATGTTTTATTTATGATTACTTCAGTAAAATTGAGCTATAATTAGGTGTGTGTGTTTGGGGGGGGAAGCAAATTTAGAGGTGTTTTCCATGTTAGAAAGTCCCTGGCTATTTATAATTTTACATGTATTGATTGGAGGCTTTATAACAATGGGGGGTTAGGATTACTGTTTGATGATTCAGTGGTCTGATAGGAAGCAAATTTATTTCTTCTTGGAATCACCTATATTTCCATCAATATTCCTTAATCATGGACATTATAAAGGAAAATCTGCAAAATATCTAATATCTACCGGAGTATTTTGCATTTAAAATAAACAGCTATTATCTATGTACTATAATTCCTGTTATAAAGAAAGTACAGACTAGTTTATCACCAGCACAGAACATGATGCCACACACATTCTCTGTGTTAATGTTAACAGGCCATATTGTGAGAAGGAATTGAATTGTATTCAAGGAAAACTTTGTTTTAGGAGGGACGGATCCATTTAATGTCTACTACTTTCTTCTAGTATGTCCTCCATTAGTGTCACATCCCCTAAACTAATACGTTGTTGAAGCACTGGTTGATTTGGATAAGAGTCTATCAGTTTGGTATATCTGGAATTTTGCCAACTATATATAGAAATATCATAAGAAATGTTCACTAATGTACAGGCACCATAAAGGCCATGGAGCTAGTTTGGGTGGAGACATGCAAGTTTCTACTTTATGTCTGGTGGCTATTGCATGTGTCCACAACTGCTAGCATAATAACAGTACTGTATAATGCAGTACAGCCTAAAGGTATAGAGCCATTCATTCTAATTGCAGACATGACATGTTTTAATCTTGTTAGAACTTGTCAGTGCAAGATACATATTCATGCCTTCTATGAGATAGGACTTGGGAGTACAAGATACCAGTCAGCTATATAATTTAAAGTGTGTTTAAAGCAAAAAGCCCTCCACAGAACATAAAATGAAATAGAGTCTTCTTAAAACAGAAGGTACATCACAGCCTCATGCTATAAAATAGCATTGCCCTAATAATCCAAGAAATAAGGATTGATTGCAAAGTTTCTCCTGTGGCTTATTCCCGGAACCACTGGTATAATTATTAGAGATGGACTCAAACTCAAAACCAAGTTCGAAGTTTATGAGTTCTAACTTTGACTTTTCCAACTTTTGTAAATTTTCGAGTTTTTGGAATATTCAAATTTAGTTTTTTCGAATTTTCAAAATATATAGAATTTGAGTAAAAGATACAGCCACATCTCCCAAATTCACCAAGTACAGCTATTTTTAGCAGTGCCAACCCCTTGGGTATAAAAGACAGTTTGACAGGCGCTTTGTGATTGTGATGTATTACCCTTCTGCCCACTTTCCCTTGCACAATGCATACTCCAAGGGGTCGAAAAGCCAATATGGTGTGGGGAATGTCCAGAGGGGCCAAGCCTGTCTGTTCTCCTCAGCAATGGTGGCCCAATGCAGCAACTCAATGGTCCTGCTGTTGTGTAGTGTAACCCTTTTGCCTACTTTCCCTTGCACAATGCATACTCTGAGGGAGAGAAGCTAATGTGGTGAGAGCCTGCCTGTCTCCTTAACAATGGTGGAAAACTGCAGAGAGCCTAGTCATTCTTAAAGGCTCTGCTGTTGGGAAGTGTTACCCTTTCGCCCACTATCCCTTGCATGATGCATACTTTAAAGGAGAGAAGCTAATGTGGTGAGGGGTATGTCTAGGGGGGCCAAGCCTTCTTGACTCCTCACAATGGGGGCAAACAGCCATGAGCCTACTTTAAATGCTGTGCAGCATTACCCCTTTGTCCGCTTTCCCCTATATGATGCACAAAAATAAAGATATATAATAATAATAAAGATTTAATAATAACTCACTAATGTCAACAGCAGTATATTTAGAATAACTAGTTATGCATACTATAAATTGAGATTTAAAAAACAATGATATTTCCTACTGAACTTTCCCTTTAAAGACATTTATTTTTTTTAACTCTTTTTGTTGAAGTATGCAACAAGAATTCTTTGCCACTGCAAGCTGGGTACAATGGAGGACTGTGCCCTTTTGGCCTAGGGGGAAAATAAAACCAAGTGGCCCTTTCACGCACAAGCGTATCTGAGTGTTATGTTTTTGCATTACTATTGTTTCTCTCCATCTTGGGTGAAAGGCAGCAGCAGCAGGGCAAGGAAAAGTCAGACTCAGTCTTGGGCATTCCTAGAGTCTAAAATCATCAGGGGCACTAAAGAGGACTATATGTGAAGTGCGAAGGGCAGCTCCAAATTTTTTAGGTCACGCCACTTTGTTCGCCACCAATTAAGTCATGCTCATTAGTTACTTAAAGGGCATCTATAGTGGGAAAATGAACTTTTTTTCTTTCTTTCCATGTGTTCTATAATTCCCCACAACCCCCAGAGTGTTTTCACTTTTTTCAGATTCCCTCTCTGTCCTGAGATAAACCAGTTAGAAGAATACGTGATTGCATTCCTCTACTCCTACTTGGACTGTAAATAAAATCCCTGTGATGTGATCCCCCCCCCCGCTCTGTAATAAACATAGAGATAAGAGCATTAGCAGGGGGAGAGGGGTAGCTTTGATGGTAGATATAAGGCTGCACTTGACCCCCCTTCTTAATAGCTTTCACGGATTGATGATGGGTCACAAAGTGAGAGTGCTGCACAAAGATCTGACACCATGGTTAAACAAAGTCACTGACAGAGATAGGATTAAGGCAGCACAGAGTACATGAATTTAACTTTGCAAAGGGGCAAAGCGTTTTTTTCACTATAGATGCCCTTTAACAGAGACAGACAGACAGATGGATAGTCAGAGAGGCACAGACAGATGGCAAGAGAGATGCAGAGAGAGGCAGAAAGGTGGAGAGACAGTTTTACAGATACACAGACAGATATAGAAAGGAGGTAGAAAGCAGAGAGAAACTGTGACAGACAGGTACTCCAACACTCTCACAGAAGGCACTCACACACACTGTTACTCTCTCAGACATATATGAAATCTCACACTTTCTCCCTCACAAACAGGCACTCCCACACACTCCTACTCTTAGACATACAGATACTCCCACACTCACTCACAGACAGGCACTCACACACACGTCCACTCTCTCAGACATACAGGTACTTCCACACTGTCTCTCTCACAGAAAGACACACACTTCACACTGTCTCTCTCACAGACTTCTACTCTCTCAGACATACAGGTACTTCCACACTCGCTCTCTCCCATAGACAGACACACACACACACCTCCACTCTCTCAGACATACAGGTACTCCTACACTCTCTCACAGACACACACACACTTCCACTCTCTCAGACATATAGGCATTCCCATGCTCTCTCTCACAGACAGAAACACACTTCCAGACAGACACTCACACACAATTCAATTCTCTCAGACATACAGGTATTTTCACACTCTCCAACTGCACACAAACCCTCTCTACTCCATCCCCCTATTCCAACATCACCTCTGGCACTGAGACCAAGTTAAAGCCTGCCCTGGTTAAAAACACCTCATACACTTCCACTCTCTCAGATAAACAGGTACTCCCACACTCGCCTCCATTCCAACATCACCTTTAACACATTAATAGCACAAGTCTGTGCAACTTGCTACTTTAAAGTATAGGCAGCAGGGCCTCCTCTGGCTCAGGGCCCCATAGCAACGTGGAGAACAAATCAGAAATCGGACCAGATTTTTCGAAGTTCGGCCACCTTTTATAATAATATGCAAAAGAGCCTAAGGGATGTAGGTGCCCAACGTGGCCTTTACTGGCAAATGCATGTGTCTATAACCACTGGCATAACAACATGCATTACATCCTAATGGTATAAAGCCATTCCTCAGACTTGTATGGTGGTTTAGACCTTTATCCCCCCTCAAACTTCCATCTGCAATTAGACCAAATAAGAGGGGTTCCATTGAACCTCCCTTTACTAGTAAGCTTTAGAAGGTTTTCCAATACTCACCTTCCCTATTGACCCCCCAACTGCCACAATGGTAGGCAATTGACCATTGGGAAATCTGAGGTCCTAAAATGACCCAGACTGTTCTACACAATACAGATTCATGGCTTCTATGGGGTAGGACTTGGGAGCACAATGTACCAGCCAGCTACATAGCTTAAGGTGAGGTGGGCTTAAAGGAGCCCTCCAAAGAGCACAAAATGAGATAGAGCCTTCTTAAAACAGAAGGTACTTCACAGCCTCATGCTATAAAAATAGCATTGCCCCAATAATCTAAGAAATGAGGAATAATTTCCCACCCCCAGCATTCACAGAGAAATAAGATATGCAAAAATGTCACCTTTATGTCCTCTATGATACACAGACGTCCTGTGTAACTTGTGAAGGTTCTCATTTATCCAGGTCATGGTTTATCTGTTGTATTCAGCTAGATCAACTTGTGAACAGGGTCTCTCCTACCATGAAGCAATACCAAAATACTGCTCATGGCGCGCCCCTGTGAAAGTTTGAAAGGCGTCAGTCTATCTTTTTTTTGTAATTATGGCTTGGCAGCTGCAGGAATTGCAAGCTGCAGTGATTGGTTGTTCCCATTGGGATCCTATATGTCCCTTTCTGTGTAAATAATGTAACTTACGCATTTAGATTGAGGGACAGTACTGGAGCCTATGTGTGTAGCGTGCCTTGTCTGTACCCCTCAGTAAGGTAGGGGAGAGAGAGGGGGAGGTGTGTTACCGGCAAGACAGCTAAAGGGCCCGTCAGGAGCTTCGTCCGTCTTAGTTCTTGCACTAACCCACAGCCTGCTAAAAAATCTTTTACCTGCATGTTTGAATTACTGCTGGTATTCTGTGAGCCTGTGACACACTTTGACACAGAATTGTCTGGAAGACATTGAGTAGCTTCCCCCTCCCCGGAACCATGTCTGTGCAGGACCAAAGGATCACCTCTCCCGCGATGTAAATTTCAAACATTCCGGTGTCCGGTACTGATGTCTGTGTGTTGGTGCAGAGACTGAATTAAAGCTGTTTTACTAGTATTTACAGTGGTTGGCAAAAGTATTTGGTCCCCTTGAAGTTTTCCAATTTTATTGGAATTCCATGTGAAAGACCAATACATATTGGTGTACACGTGAGAAGTGAAACGAAAATCATACATGATTCCAAACATTTTTAACAAATCAATAACTGCAAAGTGGGGTATGCGTAATTATTCAGCCCCCTTTGGTCTGAGTGCAGTCAGTTGCCCATAGACATTGCCTGATGAGTGCTAATAACTAAATAGAGTGCACCTGTGTGTAATCTAATGTCAGTACAAATACAGCTGCTCTGTGACGGCCTCAGAGGTTTCTAAGAGAACCTTCTGAGCAACAACACCATGAAGTCCAAAGAACACACCAGACAGGTCAGGGATAAAGTTATTGAGAAATTTAAAGCAGGCTTAGGCTACAAAAAGATTTCCAAAGCCCACGGAGTACTGTTCAAGCGATCATTCAAAAAATGGAAAGAGTATGGCACAACTGTAAACCTACCAAAACAAGGCTGTACGCCTTGGACTCTGGATGAGCTGCAGAGATCTATAGCTCAGGTGGGGGAATCTGTCCATAGTACAACTATTAGTTGTGCACTGCACAAAGTTGCCCTTTATGGAAGAGTGGCAAGAAGAAAGCCATTGTTAACAGAAAAGCATAAGAAGTCCCGTTAGCAATTTGTAACAAGCCATGTGGGGGACACAGCAAACATGTGGAAGAAGGTGCTCTGGTCAGATGAGACCAAAATGGAACTTTTTGGCCAAAATGCAAAACGCTAGTCTCCTCTCAAGTCCAGGAGTCTGGGGTGGTCTCGCGGGAATGCGGGAGACCACCCCAGAATGAGGGTAACTCCCGGACAATCCACGTGGGGTGGGAAACCTGCCACTCATGCACTTGTTAAGATAGCAGCACTTGCACATAAGGGTGAGGGGGAAGGAGGGAGCATGGCGTAAGTGACAGGAGGAATATAGCAGTGCTGTAGGATAGCAGTAGAGATATCAAGGCTTAGGGGGCAATATGGGAGACAGAATTATTTTGTTTTGATTAAACACAGTTGATTTTTTTGGGGTGAAATGTCCCTTTAAAGGATCTGCATGAGTTCCAGTACTGTTTCACGTGACAGCAATCTTCAGTCTGAAGTTCCAGATATACTAAACTGATAGACTCTTATCCAAAACACCTGACTGCTGTAAGAAAAGCAAGTGCTTAAACAAAGTATTAGTTTAGGGGATGTGACACTAATAAAACCATTTTGTAAGGTGTGTAGAGTTTTTATATTCACTGTATCAAAACATACATAATTCCCACTGTGCACCAGCAGACACACTTAATATATATATTAATAAATAACAGGGACTCACTTGAATTTTAATGCTCAGCCTGGGTGCAGTCCTTAAAGGGGAACTGTGGACTTCCATTTTGTATGTGCCTTATGGAGGCAGCCATTGATCATCTGGCCGCCACCTTTACTGCTGTCTTTACTGCTGTAAATTCTAATAAACATACCAGAAGTCTCTTTACCCTTATTTGCATAATGAGCAAGGGAGTTGTGGGGAAAACTCTCCCTAACTCGCTTGACTCCTTGTAAATCTTAGTTTTCAAAGCCGGAAATGAATAAAATCAATATGTTTACACATGAATACCAAAACTAAATAAAGGCAGTATCTGTTGTATTCAATTAGATCAACTGGACTTGAAATGTAGTTCTTGAAGACGTTTCGCTAGTCATCCGACTGGCTTTCTCAATTCAGAATGACTTGTACAAGAATCTGTGGCAACCCGAGGAATTAAGAGCCAATTACTCGGGTCAGGACTCAGCCGTGTACCTGCATCTTAAGGATAAAGGACATACCTTTGAAGATTGTAATGTAAACATATTGGCGAAGGAACGTGACTGGTTCAAGAGAGGTGTTAAAGGGCATGTCCACCCCCAAAACTAAAATTTAACCTACTACTGGCCTCACTGTGTAGTGTTTAAAAATCCTCACCTTACCCCTCTGCTCCTAACGGTTCTCCTGTAATGTTTCTTCAAAGTCCCAGAAATTAAAGAGTAGGAGCCATTTCTGGTATAATTTGTTTCTGCCTCTAACTATTCCTTGTTGAGGTTTCTATGAGGGCAAGCATGCTCAGTAATCACTATGAGGCAGCATTGAAAGAGGGAATTTCCCATCATGCAATTCACATGATTTGCATGAACACTGTCTCCATTCTAGTTATAGCAAAACTACACCTAGCAGAAGATATTTCAGATTGGATATCTAAAGATAACAATTTTTCCTCAGTATTGATGTCCTTTTATACCTGTTACCTTAAAGGAAATATGCAGAAAGTGCTTGCAATAAACTTTCATTTTTGTTGCAACATTTGAAAGGTCTTTTTACTTATGTGCGTCCTGCCACGTGAATGGCGGCACCATTCCAGTGGATTACCCAACCATTCAATTTCTGTGTAGTGAGGTGTCCAAGTTGGGTTTCCTGGCTATGCAGTGCTCTGGGGCAATAGAGAAATAATTTCCCTGCTCAGCACAGCACAGGAATAAACCGTGATTTTGCATTTCTAAGCATATTTCTATTTTATAATAATCTTATATTGTAAGTGGATATATATTTAGTGATCAGATCATCTCATTATTGAGGGATGCTTATAATAAATGTAAGTAGCAGAACTGCACTAATTACAACCTGGTTGTATTTACACTGCATGTTTTCAATATACAACCCCTATCCTATACATTCCTTATCTGCCCTCTGCTGTTTCAGACTGCTTGTCAGGGAATAGTGAAACTAGCAGTGTAAGTACATAGGCACTTGGGTTAGTTACTATCTTGCAGGCTGTTTGGCTAAAGGAAAGCAATTACAAGCTCTGTAACAAAAACACTATTTTTATCATTTATCTGTTTTACCAACATATATGTGCAGTTTATAGACTGCTATACAACAACACCATAGATATGAATCCCAGGAGCTTCACAACATTCATTTCTGCAGTCCAACTAAATAACCAGCCATCTATTTGCAAATCTCTAACCTAAATACAAAGGCAAGACCTGCTAGTTTGACTGCTGATTAGAAACTGAGCTGCTCTGAAGATTTCATGCTGTTTTATAGTGTCTCATAAACACACCCAAAAACCTGATTGGTCTAGATACAATCTTAAATCTGATTGGATCTTGGATGTTGGACCAATCAGATATTGGGGGTGGGTATAGGAGTCACTACAAATAGTGAACATTTAGCAAGGAGAGCTAGTTTCAGTTTTGCATTTCATCTGAGATGTTATAGCTTTGTTCTGAGGTGTGCACTGGGATATAAGCTTATTGAGTGATTCTGGCTGGGTAGCTTGAATGGGCAGCCCTTAGGTCAGATGGTTCTCAGTATATAAGATTTTAAAAAAATCCAGTAAAAGTATGATTTGTTATCCCAACTAAATGCTCAACAGGAGGTCTGAGTAACAGAGCTGTTGATGTGTTGGAATATCTGGTTCCAATATTTTGCCAGTAATAACCTCCAGTAAGTGAATGGAGAGAGATGATTGCAAACCAGTCTAGAGAGCAACATGTTAATTAAAGGGATATCAGAAACACATGCAGCAAAGCTAAGTCTGAATAAATTCAAGTGTAAAAGTAACCAATCTGCAATAAATGCAGCTCTGCTTGTAACAAGTGCTGTGTCTTACTATAGAGCAAACAGCAGTGATCAGCACTCCATTCCAAGCAAGGAAATGCCTGGGCAGCATTCAAAAGTTTCAGACCTGTGAGTGCCTTCGTATTTCTGTGTGTATGTATATATATATATACCATTGATAAACTGATTCAATCTGACATCAACATGCTACTTTCACACAACAATATCAGATCGTGTAGTTCTGATGACTATAGAAGGAGGGAATGGGTTAATGTAAAATCCCAGAATCCCAGGTGGCACTTGCAAATCAGTTGCTTAGATTCTGCATGTTTAATTAATAAATGGATAAAGGGCTATTTTAACCATTATGCAATACCCTTCTGATTGGTGGACATATCTCCATAGACTACAAGCACACTGCCCACTATAGGAGGAGAGAACTCAATTGCTACACCCATAAGAAACACAAAAATGAAAATAACTTGATAACTGTTCCAAAAAAATTATGAAAGTATATGGCAAAAGTACACAGAATAGCGTTCCCTACACTACAGCAAAAAAATGTTTTGGGGGCCGGTGGACACATGCCCTGTAAGGAGGCCATTTATGTGAAAATAAAGAAACCAAGCCTAAATAGAGGTGGGGGGGGTTCGACACCAACTGTCTGCCATGTACAATGCTGTTTTAACACCTTACTCTGGGCGTTCCTATAACACCTCTTAGCCACTATGCAATCACACCCTTAACACCTGGCTGTGATATGCTAATTGGGATTTTCCAGGGTACATAATTGCCACAGATTCTTGTACAAGTCATTCTGAATTGAGAAAGCCTGTCGGATGACTAGCGAAACGTCTTCAAGAACTACATTTCAAGTCCAGTTGATCTAATTGAATACAACAGATATACCATGACCTGGATGAATGAGAACCTTCACAAGCATAAATAAAGGCAGTGGTATGCACTATATTTGATTGCATTTATAAAATATGCCTGTATATATTTGATCTATTTTACAAGGTATTTGTCAAGAAAAAAAAAACAGATTTATGGCCCAATAATTAAAAGAATGATAAGAAAAAAAACTACACAGCAGTAGTGCTGTTTTAATACTTGTCACCAAATACGGAGGATCTAAAAATTTTCCCCACAACTCCCTTGCTCTTTATGCAAATAAGGGAAAAGAGACTTCAGGGGAATTATAATTTGATTTTGCATTTCTGGTATGTTAATTAGAATTTTCCAGCAGAAAAGACAGCAGTGAGCATGCCCCAACCCTAAACCAAGGCGGCGGTCAGATGATCAGGTGATCAATGGCTGCCTCCATGAGGCACATACAAAATGGAAGACCACAGTTCCCTTTTAATATATCTTCATATAGTAGTATTACCCAATATAAAGGAGCACTCTTTATTTGTGAACTGTGCAAAAATGGAGCAAACTCCTCCCATCATAGTAATATCATAGAATTAAAGGTACAGTGCAAATGGTAAAGTGCTTAAGAGTGTTAAAGGTGCACAGCAGTATTAAAAAGTGCTTCTCTCTTTATATTTCATAAGTGCTATCAATAATTCCTTAAAAACATTTAATCCTTAAAAACCTTAAAAAACATTAGTATATTAACATGTAAAAAATACAGAATCCAAGTTCCCATAGAAACCTAAATTGCGCCATTTAGACAATCAGTATAATAATTAGGCAAAATCATAAAACCTAGTACATTCTCAGAGTATATAGACCATGTTTAATTTTATAACTAATTATCTTAAGTTAAGGAAGCATTTTAATGAATAATAATCGTTAAGGCTCCTTGATTGGACTGTGACTAAATAGCATATCCAGGAAATGTTTAGCTTTTCGCATCTCTAAAGGCAGTATTAATTGCACACCTATGGTCATATATGTGCACACGCAAGGATATATCAATTTTCCCTACATACATAAGTTCACATGGACAAACTATCACGCGTACCAAATGTATAATGGTACACGTGATAGTTTTTTTGATTTGTGCGTTTTTACCAGTGTATAGATATGAAAACCATTTTTGTTCTTTCATTAATTTACAGGAAGTACATTTTATACATTTAAAGCAGCCAGGTTGAGGCTGAGGTAACCACCCCAATTCCTTGGAGCAGCACAAAACTGGATCGTTTTTTACCAAGAGGTCACGTAGACTTTTTCCTCGTCTAAAAACCCACAGTTGGTTTGGTTGGTAGGACTTTTTTTAGTCCCTAGTCTGAACATAATAATCTCCAGTTATTAATTACCGCAGATAAAATTCTCGAACCTAGAGATCCTTATTTAAAACTGCACACCAGAGAGTTTGAATTGTCTTTTTCTTTTGTCTTGATTTCTTGTTCAGAAATTTTTGTTTTAGCTTTCTCCAATGACTGTTTAAGAATTTGTATAGGGTACCCTCGATTGAGGAACCTGTCCCACATTTCTTGTATTGGTAACTGTGCCTTTTGGGAGTTGGAATTGTTCCTTAATACTCTACAAAATTCGGAAATAGGGAGAGAACATTTTAGTGTTAGAGGGTGGAAGCTCTTAAAGTGTAATAGTGTATTGAGATCTGTTGGTTTGCAAAATAATGTAAAACAAAGTTCCTTGAATCTGGTAAATCTGATCTGCTCTTCCAGGGTGTTCAGTCCATTAACAATATCTTCTAGGGATAAAAAAGAACCTTTCCAGACTAAAAACAGATTGTCTATATATCTGAAATAAAAGAGTAATTGTTCACAATTTGTAGTTAGAATATTCCTTATTTCATATACATACATGTAAATATTGGCATAGGCAGGTGCCGTGGCTGCCCCCATGGCAGTGCCCGCCCCTTGGAAGATAATATGTTCTTTCAAATCGAAAAAAATTACTTTTCAGTGCTATCTTTAACATTTTCATTAATAAAATTCTTTAGGCTGAATTTCACCAATTGTAGCTGGTGACTGCCTTACCAACTGCATCCATACCCAGATTATGTGCAATATTAGTATATGAACTATTGATGTCCATAGTTACAAGCTACACTTCCTTGTTGTCTGGTAAGGTAAAACCTTTTAGAAAGGAAATTAGATGTCCCGAGTCCCTTAGATAGGTGGGTAGCCCTTGTACAAGAGTTTGAAGGACATCATCGATAAATTTACCAGTTGGTTCTAATAATACTCCTCAATCTAAAAAATTTGCGGGTGTTCCATATTTTTATGCAACTTAGGCAAAGTGTAGATAATAGGGCATTTAGGGTGCTCCTGATATAAGAAATCTGCCAACTCCTTCGTTATTACATTTGAGTCAACCGCCTGCTTCCTTTTAAGTTTCATTTTATTCTGGAATGATTTTGTGGGATCTCCTGGTAATTTTTCTTAGACTGTATCATCATTGAGTTGGGATAACTCTTTTTGGTAGCTAAGTATTATCTGGAATTGGAACATACTCTGTCTGATTTTTCTTTTACAGGAATCAATCATGTCCTCATGCCCAGGAGAGGTGGTAATAGATGTAAGTTACTTGTGTAATGTGAAACTCTGTGGATACGCTATTAAGACACAGTCCAACCGAGGGGCCTTAACAAATTTTATTTATTAAAATGCTTCCTTAACTTAAGGTAATTAGTTAGAAAATGAAACATGGTATATATACCCTGAGAATGTACTAGGTTTTGGATTTGGCCTAATCATTATATTGATTGTCCAAGTGTCACAATTTAAGTTTCTATGGGAACTTGGATTCTGTATTTTTTACATGTCAATATACTAATGTTTTTTAAGGTTTTTAAGGATTAAATGTTTTTAAGGAATTATTGATAAGACTTATGAAATATAAATAGAGAAGCACTTTTTAAAACTGCTGTGCACTTTTAACTCACTTAAGCACTTTACCATATGTACTGTACCCTTAATTCTATGATGTCACTATGAGGGGAGGAGTTAAAATGTATTTAATGGAAGTTCACTGTTTGCAAATTAAGGCTTGAGAAAGGCTCAAGGCAAAAACCCGAAACATTGCATGACTTACTGTATGCTCAGTTCACAAATAAAGAACTTGTCTAAAGACCTAGGAGTGCTCCTTTATTTATATTGTGTAATAATATATATATAAAATAATTTATATTGTGTAATAATATATATATAAAATAATTTCCTAAAATGATTCACCGCACTCCAATTTTCAGTTTCTGTGTCCTGGTGCAGGTATAATGGGGTTTAGCTTCTTCACCTCCATAATATAGATATGTAGAGATACCTCACACAGAAGTTCATGAATGCTTATTGAGATTTTATGAATCATTTGTCCCCTTCCTCAGTTTCCATAGCAAACGGATATTATTAACCACCTGTCTCATTCCCTTTTAAACATTCCCACAGGATATGACATCACTGCCTTCTTACATAGATATACATTAAACATGATGCAATTCATAACAGACAGGCATCGTCCCACACGAGGATCCATCCAAGTCAGGGCATATAAAAGAAAACGGAGGACTCCATCCAGCATTGGTAAATATACACCCATTTGCATGAAAACACTAATCACCTTAAACATACATGGTTAACCCTGTGTGGAATAGTGTCCAGACACTGGTGCATTAAAAGAAGTTAAGTTCTATATATATATATATATATATATATATATATATAGTAAATGGATCAGCGAACGGCACACCATTCCACCATCAGTAGCGCCCGGCTGCACTCCAATAGAACTAAATAGAGTAGAGGTAGCAGAGGCACTCTCGGGTCTTTAATAAAACAACTGTCAGTTACAAAATAACAAATAATGTACTGTGCCAAATACAGAGGGAGAAATAGATACAATACATATGTAATCAACTTACAATGTAACAATGGTATGTGTACAGCAAACACCTGTTCAAATGAAGGAATCGAACATATAGAAAAAGAAATACCATCTTTACTAAATTTACAAAAAACAATGTAACAAAAATTGCTCATTCAGTCCCTTGGGCACTAGAGTGTTAAGCCTATGTATCCAACATGCTTCCTTCTGTAGGAGTATTCTATCATGATCTATATTAGATTGGATGTCACGAACCATAAGGCCATCGAAAATCATAAATCTTAATGATGACAATGCATGGCCCATCTTCTTAAAATGTCGGGCCACCGACAAGTCGCCAAATTTTTGATTAGCTGTTGCACTTGTGCTCAAATTGAGGGCTTGTCTAATAGAGGAGCGATGGTTAGCCATCCGTTCCTTAAAAGTCGTTCTGGTCTTGCCAATGTAATAAAGCCCACAAGGGCAAACAATAAAATAAATTACAAATCTGCTCTCACAGGAGAATCTTTGTCTAATAGACATACGAGATATACGGGATGGGCAAAGTCTTTGCCAGTAAGCATCGAGCGGCAAGTGATACAGTTAGGAGATCTAAAGCATCCTACTTTGGAGCTGACACTTGGGAAATAGCGACCACTGTTAGCCACTGTAGATGGCAATATATCCCTGGTATGAACCAAGTAACTGGCCAGGTTGCGTCCCCTTCTGTATGTATGTCTAAGCCGTGTATTATCAAAGGGAAGCTGTTTGTCCTTTTTAACTATTTCCCAATATTTATTCGTGACATCTCTAACCTTTATTACTGTGAGGTGTATATGTAGTGCAAAAATCCATAGTGGGCCCATTATCCTGTCTCTTGTAGGATGTTCCATTAAGTTGGTCTGATGATACTCTCCTGGCCCTCTCAATCTGTGATATATGTCATTTAATTGTGCATTAGCTAGACACAAATCAGTATTATTCCGAAGGACACGTAAAAATTGACTAAACACAAGTCCGCATTTCGTTCTGTATGGGTGACAGCTAGAGGAATGTAACAGGGAATTCCTATCGGTGGGCTTCCTGTATAAGGTAGCCCCAAAACCAACATCTGTTTTGAAAATCCGCAGATCTAAGAAATCCACAGTTTCAAAATTAACATTGCAGGTGAGTTTAACAGGAGCGTCAAGCTCATTGAGAGCACTCACAAAATGTTCTGCACCATCCCTGGTGCCCTTCCAGAGGAAAATGAGATTGTCTATATATCTCTTGTAAAATACTAGCCCTTGATTCATATATGGGAGAATATATCTATCCTCAAATATTCCCATATATAGATTAGCCACTGTAGGGGCAACATTGGATCCCATGGCTACTCCAGAGCATTGAACGTAAAAGTGAGACTTAAACTGAAAAAAATTGTTAACCAAAATAAAGTGCAAACGATCCAAAAGAAAACCAATGGGAGGGCCCACATGATTCGAATTCAAAAGAGCCTGTCGACATGCCTCAACTGCATCAATTTGCGGAATAATGGTATATAGACTCTTAACGTCACAAGTCATCAAAAATAAATCATGTACAGGAATCGACATAGAAGTAAGCATATACAATAGATGTTGACTGTCTCGTATATAGGAGGGCATGTTTTTAACTGCCGGTTGCAAAAACCTGTCAATGTACTGCACCACAGGTTTGAAGAGTGATCCATGAGATGACACAATAGGTCTGCCGGGTGGTTGCGTCATGTGTTTATGTATTTTAGGCAAAGTATATAATGCTGGACAACGTGGAAAATCCAAAGTCTTAGTAGTTATCCACCCCATACTATGTGCCAGTGTTAGTCTGGAATCAAGTTCCTTTTTAAAGGAAATGGTGGGATCAGTGTCACATCTACGATAAGTATTCTCATCAGATAGTTGTTGTTCAATCTCCGATTCGTAGTATTGACGGTCAAGTAGAACAATGGCACCTCCTTTATCAGCAGCCCGTATCACTATACCGTTGTCAGCCATTAAAGATTTCAGACCATTTCTTTCCGAAAATGTAAGATTGCTGTAGGAAGAATTATGTCCAGATTTGTCCCAGTCACGAAGATCGTTGTTGACAACATTGTGGAAGGTCTTGATGGTTGCTGGTATGTTGGGAGGGTCAAACGGACTCTTTTTATGTAGATAATGGGTACTGTGTTCTGTCTCATTGTTAAAGTCCTTGAACTAATCTCTCAATTTTAAATTCCTTTGTAGTTTAAATAGATCAAGGTCTACCTCAAATGGGTCATAGTGTGTAGTGGGAACAAAAGTGAGCCCCTTCTGCAATAGGCTGAGTTCCCCTGAAGTGAGACTATGAGTACTCAAATTATATATTATGTATATATTCAGTAAATGGATCAGCGAACGGCACACCATTCCACCATCAGTAGCGCCCGGGTGCACTCCAATAGAACTAAATAGAGTAGAGGTAGCAGAGGCACTCTCGGGTCTTTAATAAAACATAAACTTTTATTAGAACATTTAAAAGAAAGCCAAATCAACGCGTTTCGGCTCAAGAGCGAGCCTTCCTCAGGATATGACGTACAATGTGTGAGACATACATTTATACCCTAAACCATCAACATACCACCAAGAATAAAACCAATTAAGACCAAATATAAAAACATACTGCAAAGCAGCTATAGCAACAGTTACCTAACTGTATCACATTAAGCTCGATGCTTACTGGCAAAGACTTTACCCATCCCCACAATGGATCTCGTATGTCTATTAGACAAAGATTCTCCTGTGAGAGCAGATTTGTAATTTATTTTATTGTTTGCCCTTGTGGGATTTATTACATTGGCAAGACCAATGCGGGCAAACAATAAAAGGAACGGATGGCTAACCATCCGTTCTTGTCGGTGGCTCGACGTTTTAAGAAGATGGGCCATGCATTGTCATCATTAAGATGTATGATTTTCGATGGCCTTATGGTTCGTGACATGCAATCTAATATAGATCATGATAGAATACTCTACAGAAGGAAGCACGTTGGATACATAGGCTTAACACTCTAGTGCCCAAGGGACTGAACGAGCAATTTTCGTTACACTGTTTTTTGTAAATTTAGTAAAGATGGTATTTCTTTTTCTAGTTGTTTGACTCCTCCATTTGAACAGGTGTTTGCTGTACACATACCATTGTTACAATGTAAGTTGATTACATATGTATTGTATCTATTTCTCCCTCTGTATTTGGCACAGTACATTATTTGTTATTTTGTAACTGACAGTTGGTAACTGTTGCTATAGTTGCTTTGCAGTATGTTTTTATTGTTGGTCTTAATTGGTTTTATTCTTGGTGTTAGTTCCTCACGGTGGTATGTTGATGGTTTAGGGTATAAATGTATGTCTCACATATTGTACGTCATATCCTGAGGATGGCTCGCTCTTGAGCCGAAACGCGTTGATTTTGCGATCTTTTAAATGTTCTAATAAAAGTTTATGTTGTATTAAAGACCCTAGAGTGCCTGCGCTACGTCTACTCTCTCTCTCTCTCTCTATATATATATATATATATATATATTTATTTTTTTTTTAAATCATGATGTGCATCACACATAGGTGTCATCACTAATCCCAATTGATTAGTGATGACACCTATAATGTGTTACTCAGTAACCCTACAGCCACTCTAAAAAAAATCCTTGATGATAAGATTATAACGGCGAAACACTATAGAGAGGTTCACCAAAAAAATGAGTTCCTTACTACGGATTTCCCTAAAACTCCTATCATTTACAGTGTCTCAAAGATTCACAAATCCTTATCACATCCACCAGGGAGACGCATTGTAGCGGCTAGGGATTCCTTATTTCAACCAGTAGCACAATACTCCTCTTCACTGAAACAACATATCGGAATTGGATCTTACATGCAGAGAGTTATCACCCCCAGCCCAAAAAAAGGGATAATTTTCTCCCAAAATGTTGAGGGTCATTAGTAATAATACCGATCAGGACCTAATGCAAAAACAACTTGGGGAAATGAAACTCAAATTTGAGAAGAGGGGATATTCTCACAGCATCATTCAAACCCAAATGGAGAGGGCCATACAGACAAAGAGTGCTGCCTTCAAAAAAGGCCCTGAGAGTAGCACAATACCGTATTTATTACAACACACTCCATACAATTAGAGATAGTGTTAAAAAACATTGGGATATAGTGAGCAAATATCCTAACCTCCCTTTCAAGGAATCTACCCCTAGGTTTGCATACAAAAGGTGTAGAAAACTAAGAGACATGTTTGGTGGTAACAGACATTAACAATCGATCAGATAATCCCAGAAACATGTGGACCCATAAGAACAAAGAGGGTTGCTATAAATGCAGTGGATGCCAGGCATGTCGAGCTATGCTAACAGGGCCTACTTTTCCACACCCACATACAGGTAAGAGAATACCTATTAAAGGAAAACTCACCTGCACTAGTACACATGTCATATACTTTATAACATGCCCATGTGGCAAGCACTATGTTGGCAAGACGACAACACGAATGCGTGAAAGACTACCCAACCATAGATCATCTATCAGAAAGGCATTGGAGACCAACAGTACCCTGAATAATAGTGAACAGAAGTATGGAGAACAATCAGTTGCCCGGCATTTTCGGGAATATAGACACTAGCAGTTCTTAAATGGATG
The DNA here is from genome assembly GCA_019447015.1 of Hymenochirus boettgeri. NCBI lineage: Eukaryota > Metazoa > Chordata > Amphibia > Anura > Pipidae > Hymenochirus > Hymenochirus boettgeri. Next base: position 97,507,784 of record CM033470.1, on the reverse strand, counting down.
GCGATTGATCAAGAACCTAACCGAGAAGGAGAAGATCGGAATAAGCGACTATTACAAAGGGAATCCAGATGGATCAAAAGGCTGAATACGTTGGCCCCTGAAGGACTCAACAAACAGTGGGCACTATCTTGCTTTTTACAAAATATCCATTTAATTTCATTGCTCTCCGGTGATAATATTAGAGCACACCCAGACTCACCTAAATAATTTTTTATTTATATGGACCAAGAAGTCTAGCATATTAGGATATCAATTGAGTTGGGATTTATAGGTTATTCCCATAAATATAGGAGAATCATATCGCTATAGGGGGACATTAGATTTAATTAATTAGCCACTAAGTAGTGATTAGATTATTTATTCAAGGTAATAATATATTCCCTAAACATGATTTTTCATTTATTTAATATAATATTTATTGTAGTATTTGTTGTTTTTATCACTTATAAGGTACACGCTTAAAGGGTTTTTAATATGTACCCTTTTTGTAGATTATTAGCACTCTAGCACGTAGCACCTTATGGGGACTTCGTATTAGTTATGGCTGTTCAGAACCGGACAGCTCCTTACTTGTTTGCACTATGAGGAGCCTCCCATTGAGGGAGGATTATACCTTGAGGGGGAGGAGACTTACCTATTTTAGCACGTTGCGCTTGTGTGACATCACTTCCTGAAGACGGCCTAAAACATGGGCGAAATGCATTGATGTAGTGTGTTTATGCACAATAAATTTGCTGTTTTATATCAAGACCCAGGAGTGCCTTACTAACTATATCTTCTTGTATATATAAGATACAAACAGAAGAGAGCGGGCTGCAGCAGTCCTGTGAATCAGTCTCGCACGGAGGTAGTGAATAAAATACTTCTTTATTTATTTAACACATACAGCTATACAAATGAATATATGTCTAATATAAGGGAGGTATGGTAGTGGTAATGAATGCCACTGATTACGAAACTGAGGTTTTAAGACAACTTAAAGACCTGTCCACTTATAAGCCTTTATCGAGTAATCCCTCTCAATATTTTAAGAACATCTTGTGCAAATTAATAGAAGAAGGGGTATCCTTAGGTATCTTTGGCTCAGACATAGGCAAGTGCCTTATACCAGAACATCCTATTATTCCAGTGTTTTACTGTTTGCCAAAAGTCCATAAAAGTACTAGACCCCCAGTAGGTCGACCTATCATCTCTGGAGTAGGGAGCCTAGGTGAACACCTCTCCGACTTTATTGATATACTATTACAACCATTGGTCCTTAGACTCCATACTTACCTTAAAGACACTACACACCTTTTACAAATTTTGGACACTATATCCTGGAAACAAACCTATTCACTCATCAGTATGGACATTTCATCCCTTTATTCATGCATCCCTCACCATTTGGGTATCACAGCTATTGAATATCATCTCAATACTTACACCAATTACTCTGGGGACCTTAAATATTTTATTCTGGAGTCCTTACGTTTTCTGTTTACGCATAACTTTTTTTCTTTTGATGGTTATTTTTATTTACAGTCCAGAGGAGCTGCGATGGGGGCGAAATTCGCCCCCACGTATGCTAATTTATATGTTGGTTGGTGGGAGGAATGCCATTTATTTGGTAATATTGATACCCTTAGGAAATTCCCATTCATTAAACTATATAGACGCTATATAGATGATATATTTTTGATTTGGGACAGTAGTGAGGATGCCTTTAAATCCTTTATTGAGATTCTGAATTCCAACTTTTTGAATCTTCAATTCACTTATGAATTTGGAGGCAATAGTTTACCTTTTTTAGATATCCTCATTACAATTAAAGAAAATCTAATACAGACCACGCTTTATCGTAAAGCATGTGCTGGGAATACAATTCTGAAAGCAAATTCCAGTCACCCAACCCATATTTTTAGGGGGATACCCTATAGTCAGTTTCTTCGTATACGTCGTAATTGTAGTACTGAGGGAGAATTTATTTCTAAGGCCACTGATCTAAAAAAGAGACTTAGGTTGAGGGGATATCTGACTAAGAACATTGAGGATGCTTTTATTAAAGCCTCTTCTCGTAATAGATCAGAATTATTAAGAGCCAACCACTCGAGAAATACTTCCAAAAATAAACCTAAGGCATTCTTCCCCTTAATCTTTTCTACAAGATATAGCCCACAGTATCATCAAATTGTAAATATCATAAAGAAAAATTTGCCTGTTCTTTATGGGGATCAAATCCTATTTGATATTATTAATGAAGGTTGTAAATTCGTTGCCCGTAAAGCCCCTACTTTAGGTAGGAGTTTAGCTCCTAGTACATATCGTAGCAAACCTCTGAACCAAACATGGTTAGATACCAAAGGAAATTTTAAATGTGGTGGTACTAGATGTACTGTATGTCATATTATCTATACTACCAATACCTTCACCAGTTCCATCACAAATAAGACATACACGAACAGGGAATACATCAATTGTAACACTAGTTTTGTCATCTATCTTATTACTTGTCTAAAATGCTTGATCCAATATGTTGGATGCACTATGCGTCCTTTTAGACATAGAGTGAGGGAACACTTCAATTCCATTGTTAAATTTGATTGGTCAAGCCCAGTGGCTAGACATTTTATTGAATGCAATGGAGCGGATACGACTCTATTTCGCATTCAAGGTATTCAACGCATCACTGCTCCCGTTCGAGGAGGTGATCGCACAGCTATTTTACTTAAACAAGAAGCCAAATGGATCTTTTTACTAGATACTCGAACCCCTAAGGGTCTAAACTCTATTTTTGACATTACTGGTTTTACTGACCTCTAATACCATTTTCTTTCTTTCTTTCTTTCGTCGTTTCTTTCTTTCAAAATACATGTTATAACAGAACCGACACTTACTCTTTACTACCATTTTAGATATTTAATGATATTTATATTTACTTATCTTTGTATTTATTAATTTATTCTTTAATACTTTCTCAGGTCTATACACATACCTATACGAATGTTTCTGCTTATGGTTTTAATTGGGTGAAATGTACATAGCTTTATAGATACATATATATTTGTTCCATTTATATATTTTTTTTCGTTTATATTCTCTCTATTTCTGTTTTTCCTTATCCTTTTTCTTTTGTATTTACGTTTATAGTTATCTATACCTCTTCTCCTTTGAAAAGGCGGGATCCTGATCACTAAGTGCCTTAATTGTATCCTCCTATTTAAGCTGTGATGGAGTCATTGTATCTGTGTCTCTGACGAAGTGCCATTACCAGGCACGAAACGCGTTAGACATATATTCATTTGTATAGCTGTATGTGTTAAATAAATAAAGAAGTATTTTATTCACTACCTCCGTGCGAGACTGATTCACAGGACTGCTGCAGCCCGCTCTCTTCTGTTTGTATCTTGGCTGTTTGGACCTTGCGAGGGGTCTGGGGCAGGACAGCACCCAGACCAGAAGCCACGACTGGTGAGACCCGTCTTAAGCAATTTTGCACTTTGTTAATAATGTTACCGTTCTCCTGAGTATCCATACACTAGAGCGTCTGGGTCCGGGGGAGTGTCCACCCGGCCCACCCCGGCGTTGCGTGTAAGTCTCGATAATCTTCAAAGACCGGCTACTTTAGTTCCCATTTCTACTATGTTTCAATTGTCCATATACAAATCTAATTTAATACCTGGAACTCTCTAGCCCGCTTTTGAACATTCCACTTTGTTGCATTGTTTGTATTAAATTAAGATCCTCAGAGCCCGGTTTCTTCTGTGCCCGGCACGCTCTAATCACTTGTTTTTTTCATCAATTCTATTATATATATATACAGCTATAAGTAACATACATTTACAAATATTTATCTCCAGCTTCTAAATCCTAAATTTATTTCCACTTATATAATAATCCATACTCCTTACAACCTACCCAAGATATTACAAATTTGTTTGTAAGGAAAAGGGGAGAATTTTTTTTTTTCAATGATCAAACCTGCCCATACAGTGATTTCTCTGTGCATTAATAAATGCTTTTAAAGTACTGAATTCCTGTTTATAGTACCCCTAATATTATCCCTTATGGTCTCAGACCCTGGGTTTATTCAGTTGATCAGTAGAGATCTGAGTTATTCCACAGCCAATCAGTAAAAATCACTTTCTGCTGTTTGAAACATTTCAAGGAAGTGTACATATTGGTAAGAACAGAACTATGCCAGAACCTAAAATGGCAGCTCACTAATGATCACTGCAAACCGTAGCAAAATATATGAAATGGGTTGATTTTTCAAAAAATTAAGAAAATATGTAGAATACCTATATACGTGTAATATAGATAAATAATTTAAATAATAATGATTATTTCAACTTCAACATTAATTGAATGTGCATGAAGAACATGTTAAAATGAATACAGTGAATGTCTTTCAGAACTTTTCATTTAGCCCCTTGCTGCACCCAACTTCTATTACAATTAAACCTAACTGCCATCTTCCGTTGTCAATAATATATACAGAAATATACCATAGATGGGAAGATAGAAACAATGACATTTCTTAATTTCAAAGATTAAATTATTAGCTTGACTAATATGTCGTGTTGGTGGCAAGTGAACACCCATTGAGCCTGGAGGAAAGGAGGTTTCACTGTCAGCATAGGAAGGCTTTTCTTTACCATGGGAGGAGATGATGAGAGATTAACAGCTAAATACTTTTTAGGAAAGAAAGGACATATGTAGTTAGGATTATTAAATAAAATCAGTAATGATTTATATAGGGAGGGACAGTGTCTGATTGTTATTTGAACAACAGATGGGATTTATATGGCTGTAGATTATCCTGGAATGAGATTTAAACAGACTTAACGTGATGGACTTATGTCTGGTTACTATGAGACTATGTAGATACTTGCATGCTTTACATTGAAAACACACACATTTCTCTATACATCGTTTCTTTCATATAAAATATACAAAGGGCCATTGTCAAATTTAGCACATAACAATTAGTGTATTGCCAGTATCAATGTCAATAATACACTAGAATTAATTTGGAACCCTTATTAGAATGGTATGTAGCCCATTTCTCTAATGCAATACAGCTTATAAGCACGAGAAAGCAGCTCGTGTTATTTTGGTAAAGCTTTACTGAATAGCATGTAGGATAATATGGGATATTACAAAGCTGTTGAGCACTAAATTGATAATAAAGCTAAGTTAAATATGAGTGCTAAATTGTATGATGCTGTAACATATTACATTGCTGATTAATAACATAATAGAATGGGAGCTGCAGTGGAATAAATCTTTATACAACCACTTAGCTACGTAACTGAGTGATTAATATAAAGATTTGTGCCACTGCAGTCACTCCGATCCCAACACCAAATACACCTATAATATTAAAACCTACCTAAACGCAAGGCTCTCTAGAACCAAAATATCAAAAACTGTAGTACCCGATATACGACAAAAACTAGCACAACTGATATTAAAGCTGAACAGAACAGCCGATCATGCATGCACAATTGTCCTAACGCAAATATAAACAGCAAGGAGCATACCAAATAAAGCAAGCAGGTAAATCAGAAACTCAAAAACAACTAAAACAAATTAAATAATGCTCAATAAAAATCCATAAAATTTATATATATATAATTAAAAATTAAACATATGACAACTAAAGCACAAACAAGGAAACAAAGCATAAAATAACTAACACAATAAAATGATTGTTTCAATGACTGGTATTTTTAAGATGCCATGCATATTGGTAGATATAAGATGCCCACAGTGACTGGTAGATATAAGAAGCCCACAGTGACTGTTGAATGAAAGACACCACACAGACTGGTATATATACAAGATGCCCACAATGACTAATAAGATGTCCACAGTAACTGGTAAATGATGCCCACAGTTACTGTAATAAGATGCCCACAGTGACGGATAAATATAAGATCCCCACAGTGACTGTCAAATACAAGATGTCCATATACCAGTGACTGGTAAACAGGGACATTTCTAGCCATCTTAATGCCCTAATAAAAATATTAAATAACACTTAAACGTTTAACAATGTTTTTTTTTAAAAGTTATGTTTAACAATGATATATTAAACTTTATGGAACATTATACGATTTAAATACTCTTGAAACTTTGGGGGGCGGAGTCTGACTGCGAATGAGCAGAGGCACATAACAGGAGCTCCGGATTCAAAGCTCTTCAAAAGCAACAGGGGGAATCTAAAACTCAACAAAAACCCTGATTAATCATCCCTTAGCACAGAGAGAACACAAACATGCCGCCTAGGAAACTGCAAGGCACAAAATAAGACTTAACAGAATTTTTCCCGCCATCAACGCCGCAAGGCCTTCAAGATGGTGCAGGGCCACGGAGAACTCCCCAGACATGACCCCATGCACAAGGCGGGACCTGGAAGCCTTATACGCCAATATTGAAAAAATCATCCATACCTCTCAGATGAAAATAATCCACGAAGTGAAAATGGAAATTGCCTCCCTAGGAGAAAGAGTCGCCACACTTGAAGCATCCTCGGACCAAATATCCGCATACTGCCAACAGACAGAAACCGAAATTGCAGAGCTACGGAGGGATATATACCTACTGAGAGATCAGCAGGAAGACGCTGAAAACCGGGCCCGAAGAAGTAATATCCGCATCAGGGGAGCCCCAGAGGAAATAGAGGAAATCGAGGCCTACCTAAACCACTTGTTCCAGCACCTACTCCCAGAGAACTCAGACCACGACCTGCTCCTGGACCGAGCCCACAGGGCACTTAGGCCCAAACCACAAACGGGGGACCCCCCAAGAGACATAATATGTAAGCTGCATTATTATAAATCAAAGGACGCCATCATGATTGCAACACACAACAAAGATCAGATCGTCTTTGAAAACACCCACATTAAACTCTTCAATGACCTATCAGCTACGACACTATCAAGGAGACGTGACATGAAGCCCATCACAGATATCCTGAACAAAAATCGATTGAGATACAGATGGGGATACCCATTTAAACTCATCGTACTCAAAAAACTCAATGGTTAAAAATTTTCTCCCAATCAGCAAAATGCACCTCAAACGTATTAATTAAGGAAAAAACCTATAAGATAGTCTATGATTGGTACACCACCCCAGCCTTCCTACACAAAGCGATACCAACGATCCCACCACTCTGCTATAGAGTCTGCCAAGAAATAGCCAATCAATATCAATGCTGGTGGGGATGTAGTGAGGTGAGGAAAATATGAGTTTCTTCTAAGTTTAAGAAAGACGGCGGACGGCATCCCCGCAGTACCCCCTCGGCATCCACCTATAATAACCACCGTACTCTACGAAACACACCGACGACCAAAATCACAAGTAAGTGCTCAAGTACACAATAAGCAACTAACACAAACTGTAACCCACCATGCCTGCTGACACATCCATAATAACACATAACGTAAAGGGACTGAACTCCCCACAAAAGCGGAAAATGGCCCTACAGTACTACAATAAACCCAATCCCGACATCATCCTACTCCAGGAAACACATTTTAAAAAAGGACATGAACCTAGGTATTGGGGCAAAAAATACTCCCAAACATACTTTGCATCGGCCCCAACAAAGAAGGCTGGGGTGGTGGTGCTAGTCAGGGCATCATTAGGATTCATAGTAGACTCCACCCTCTGTGACCCCCAAGGCCACTATATCATACTCAATGGACAGATTCAGTCCACCAAGATCACGATAGTGAACATATACACGCCAAAAAGGGCACAAAAATCATTTTACCGGGCCCTGAAAGCACAAATAACACAATTCGCTACTGGCCCAATATTAGCTGGAGGGGATTTTAACGCAACCTTGCACCCGGCCGTGGACAGATCAGCGCCCCGCGGACCACGCTCTACCCAACCGATACCCAGAAGTCTCACAACTTTTCTGAGATCTCTAAATCTTGTAGATATCTGGCGAATCCACCATCCGAATCTAAGGGAATACTCTTTTACTTTTACTCTGCGGTCCATAAGGTGTACACGAGACTCGATTATATATTCATATCCCCCCAACTGGTACCCTCAGCCACCAACATGTATATATCAGAAATATCCTGGTCAGACCACGCATATGTTAAAATAAACCTAACAACCTTGAAAAGCAACAGACCCCCTCCTATTTGGCGTCTAAATGAAGCGCACTTAGCAAATGAAACAAATAGAGAAGAAATCTCACAAACCATCCAACACTTCTTCAAAGAAAACGCTTCACCAGAGGTCTCCTCAGCTCTGCTCTGGACGACACATAAAGCGGTAATCAGGGGCAAGTGCATACAAATAGCGGCCAAAATGAAAAGAATAAGAGAATCAAGAACACAGGAATTACTCACCCTCATTAAAAACACAGACCAACATCTCAGCAGAAATTGGAATGAAACACTCAACAAACTCTCGGTCAAATATAGTTAACACAACTACTATCTATAAAAGCAGAGAAAGCCCTCAGATTTACAAGCCAATACCTATACTGCAACTACAATAAACCAAGCACCATGTTGGCTAACAAATTGAATAAGAAAATGACGGCCAATAAATTCTTGCCCATAAGGGACCGTCAAGGCCAATTACAATTTGACCCACATACAATCACCAACCAATTCGCCAAATACTATCAAAACCTATATAACACCCATACATCCCAACAAAACCAAGAACACAAACAGAACATGACCTCCTTCTTAGAAAAGCTGAACTTACCACAGATTTCAATAGACCAAGCCCAAAAAGTGATATCCCCTATCACAACCGAAGAAATCCAACAAATCCTAAAAGAAACTAAACCACGCAAAGCCCCCGGCCTGGATGGATTCACCACCCAATATTACAAAACCTTCTTGAAGCTAATACTCCCAAACCGTACCAAACTTTTCAATGGTATACTCAATGGTATGCTTGAATTACCCATTATAGTAATTCCCAAACCCGACAGAGACACAACACAAGTCAATAATTATAGGCCAATATCACTAATTAATACAGATGTAAAAATATTCGCCAAAATTCTAGCCAACAGATTGAAACACATATTACCAACCATAATTCACTATGATCAGACAGGGTTCGTCATGAACAGACAACCAACCGACAACATCCCAACAGCGCTCAATCTAATGCAATCAGCCATAATTGAAGAGACGCCTGAAATGAACCATTAGCGGAGAGCATCAGAGGGAACGTCGAAATCACAGGTATTAGAATAAAACACATGGAAACAAAAGTATCTATGTTCGCAGACGACACCCTCATATACCTTACTAATCCACTCCAATCCCTCCCGGAAATATATAAAACACTACAAACATTCGGAGAATTCTCAGGCTTCAAAACAAACAACTCCAAATCCACTGCCTACAGCCTGTCCATCCCCCTACCGATCCGCAACACATTAAGCACACAATTCCACTTTAAATGGACAGAAACATCATTCAGATACTTAGGGATTCAATTGAGTGCAGACCCACACATCTTGTACATAAATAACTACTCCAAATTAATCTCACAACTAATTAAACTACTAAAGGAATGGTCCCCATACCAACTTTCTCTAGCAGGCAGAATAGCAGCAATCAAAATGAATATATTACTCAAAATTCTATATTTATTCAGGGCTCTCCCCCTGAACTTCAAACCAAAGGACTCCACAAATCTACAAAGCGAAATCAGGAAATTCATATGGCAAAACAAGAGACCCAAAATCAAATACACGTATCTAACCAGAGCAAAAGAGAAAGGAGGTTTCGCCCTACCAAACTTACATTCATATCATCTAGCCACCAGACTGGCTCAAAAGTTACAATGGACACAAGGGGCAACCCGAATACGATGGGTAGACCTGGAAAATTGTTACTTGTCACCTCTGCACTCTTATTCAATCCTCTGGACCCAACCCCACACCAGAAACCTAAAGCTACCCCACAGAGAATATATAAAACGGACCTCACTGCAAATATGGGACTGATGCAACAAAAATTTTTAATTGATACCAAGCCCCTCCGCACTAATGCCCCTGTTCCACACTCCTTATTTCGGAGGAGAACCGTCAGTGATCAATGATGAAATGTGGACAAATATGGGTATATACAGAATATCAGATGTTGTGGACTCCGCGGGGGTGCTTCTGTCTTGGTCGAAGGCACAGGAAAAATATAAACTCCCTCACACACTCTGGTACTCATATACCAGAATCCTGTCATACGCTAGAACAACACTCACAAAATGCACCACACGCAACCCCTCTCCATGTGAGAGACTAAGCACAGGCCTGACTCCACAGAAAGGAATGATATCACTTTATCAATTGGCATGATACTTTGCCAATTAAAGGCCCTCCGATGCTGAAATGGGAATCTAGACTCCACGTCAACTTAGAAGAAACTCAATGGTTAAAAATTTTCTCCCAATCAGCAAAATGCACCTCAAACGTATTAATTAAGGAAAAAACCTATAAGATAGTCTATGATTGGTACACCACCCCAGCCTTCCTACACAAAGCGATACCAACGATCCCACCACTCTGCTATAGAGTCTGCCAAGAAATAGCCGATCAATATCAATGCTGGTGGGGATGTAGTGAGGTGAGGAAAATATGGCAGATTTGCGAACAAATAATAAAAGAAATCTTTAACCCATCATATAAATTAACACCCATGACAGCACTATTTAACCACCCCCCAGAAGGATTTAATACACAAGCCAGTAGATTAATTTCCGTCATCTGCGGGGTCACAAGAGGCCTCATAGCAAAAACCTGGAAAGAAGGCACGGTAACCAAAGATGAGATAATCAGCAGGTTATGGTGGATACATAGTGGCGAGCACATGGCAAGTACAATACACAACAATATAAAGGGATGGTCCAAAGTGTGGGATATTTGGATACTTAAGATGCAACGATAATATCTCTCTCTGACAAAAGGCTGCAGGGGGCTGCGGGATCCCGTCCGGCCATCCATAACTATGGTAAAACTGTTTACCTTCTTGTTTCTTTATATCCTCCTTCTTCCCCCTTTCTTTTTTTTTTCCCTCCTCTTCCATGTATGTATAAAATACCAACCTATAATACGACTGTTCACTAAAAGTATTTTATGTAAAATCTGACAATAATTATAAGGAACCTATTATAGATAAATAATGGTAATATGCTGGAGGGGGGGAGGAGGGAGGGAAAACGCCAATGCTGTGCTTATTGCTTAAAGAGCAACTACAGCCACAGAACAAAACTGAACCAGAAGTCAGGACACCTTGATATAAAACCAGTAATCTGTGTCTTACCTCTCATTTTGATACAGGCTCTGGGAAATGTACCTAAATAACATATGGTTTGTGCTTAACTTCTCAGCATTCTAGTATCAGACAGTTTGGTCAACGACCATTATGTTCTGCACATGCTCAGTCCTTTGCTATGGCACAAACTTGTTACAGTTGGTCACACCCATTAATAATATCTAGCCAATCCTTTTACAGGACAGATAAAGCAAGGAAGCATGTGACTGAGGTCAGGAGGTGTGGTCTGACACTGCACATACACACAGATACTTCATACAGTTCTTAACAGGCTTTGATTTACTTTAACAGAATTTACTAAAATGGCATTTTATAGTTTATTGGTGTTTTTAGGGGGTTGTTTTCAGATTCTGGAGTATAAAAAATTGGGTTTAGTTCTCCTTTAATTTCACACATGATAGACATTTGTTCTTTTATGTTAAACATGTTTAATGTTTGTTTACTTTGAAAAATTTAATAAAAAAAATTAATGAACAAAAAAAAAAATACTCTTGAAACTTTGAAAGCTTTTCAAAAAGGTATGTCCACCCCCCCAAAAAACCTTCGTATTTAGTCATATTGCCCCTCAAAACCTCGACCTCGCAAGGTTCATAATGCTGAAATGTTCTCCTAAATATTGCCTTGGATGTCTCTTGTCAGACTTTCGTGCATTTTCTGTGCACGGAAGCTGCAAAAGGGGCCGGACCGGCATGTGTTATTGGCTGAGGCATCGCGTCTTAGCCAATCACCGACACCAATTGTTTGGGGGGTGGACATTGTGGATATCCTGAGAGACCCTTTAACATTGTGTCATTTTATTTATTTCAAATAACACAACTTGTGTATAATAAGAAATAATATGCCTGTTACAGCGTAATTAAAGTGTATTACTCTGCGTTCCGTGTCCTATAAAAAAGTGCTCGATCTTGTGTTTTTATATGGTCAGGGAACTCCTTGTTAGCGTATAATATCCTTGTATTACACTGATTACACTGTAAGGGGCACATCTACTTTATATAATAATGTTTTTGTGAAATAATCTAAAAAAATGTATTAGGTATAAAATGTCACCAAAAGTAAAATAGTGTCTGACCATTTACCTTGGGCCACATCCCCATCATCAATATATGGAAAATAGATGTGACTCAATCACAGGCATCTTAATTAGTTAAAGTGAAATAATAAAACAAATTATAATAAAGAATATATAATAAAGTGGGAACCCTTATACTCGCATTGTCATCAACATCTCTCTGCTTTTAAGGGCATGCTCGCATGCATTACTAATAAGATATTTAAGGCTTCTTATTGTTCCCATTCCGGCTCCCTTCGCCCTCACTCCATGCAGTCAATCAAGGCTGTGACTGCTGACATCACAACCAATGATTGACTGCTGTTTCACCTGCTGCATCCTCTGCATATGCCCAAACATATAAAAAGCTCTTGGGCCAGAGGGAAGAGGCAGATACCTTTGCTAGAAAGAAATGAGCTTTATCATTAAAGATCTGGTTACAAATACATGAAATTAACTTGTAAAACTATCAGTTAGGGTTGTGGGCAAGTTCCCAGTTTTTAGTTTTGGGTTTTTAACTTCATTATCATTTAAAGGAGAACTGTTATCCCGTTTTTGTAAGTTGCAGAAACGTGTCTAATTGTTCCTTAACCCCCTGCAAAGCTTTCTGAAGCTTTAAATATAAAAAAAATCAAAAACACATACTTTAAAATCGCCTTATAAAGTCCATACTTGGGCGCCGCCATCTTGGATTCCATCCCTTCCTGTTTCTGCCAAAAACTACAATCCCAACATGCAATTTCCTGATGCTGGTGACATCACAAGCATTTTCTATTGGCCGCTCGGCACTACAGGGGGAGGGATGCGGAGGCGTGGCCTAAAAAACAGGCACGCCTCTGTTAGAGGAGCGAGGCGGGATCGGTAATACAAACTACCTTTATGAATGGATTTTTTTTGTATATTATAACACATTGTTAAAAAATAATAATTGTTTGTAAAAATACTTAATATTTAATTACATTTTTAATTATTATATATGTAATATAACGCTGTTGTTAATGTTGTTATATGTGCATGATTGGTGCTGTGAGTGTGTGTGAATGTCGTTATATGTGCGTGATTGGTGCTGTGAGTGTGTGTGAATGTCATTCTAAGTGCGTGAATGGCGTTGCGGATGCGTGCAAATATCGTTTTAAGTGCGTGAATGGCATTGTGCGTGAATGGTGTTGCGGATGCGTGCGAATGTCGTTTTAAAGGGCAACTATAGTGTCCAAATTCAAACTTTTAAAAACCTCATACTATTAAACTATACTTCATCCCATCCATCAACGGATCTCCAAACGAGCGGCCGTTTTGCCCGATAAAGTGCCCATTCACGGCACAATTATCGCCGACCTGCGATCACACGTGTGTATAGTAAGCAGGATACGCGTGTACTGGCAAATCAAGGAGAAAGTTCGAAGACATCTCTACCAGTACCCATTTGGATCTGGGATGTAAGGTAAGGATTTTATTACACTACAGAGTGGGGTCAGTAGTGGGGGGAATTATAGTTTTGGGGGTGGACATGCCCTTTAATAAAGTCAATTAATCTTCAATAAACTCTCAGAACTAATCAAAGAAAACCTTTTTATCCCATCTCTCCCCACACACATGTAAAAGCCATAAATGAAAGTTATATGGTAACAAACCTTGTATTGTACAGAGCCTGACAGACAGATTCATGTAATTAGCAGGGCTGCATTATTGTAAATTGATTTTATACTGTGATCATTCTAACTCAGACTGGCTACAGGTGTTTTACCTGATTAACCTGTGGCTCTCTATATGTTTTCAAAATACAACCCCAACCATTCCCTGACTGCCCTCTGCTATTAGAGAGTATCTTTAGGGTAAATGGTGATAGATGTAATTCAACTACACCAACAATAACTTTGTTCAAAGCCAGTGAATTTGATCAGGCATGGCAACTAAATTCTGAGAGAACTTTATGAAAACTTTTTTTTTATACATTAAGCACCAAACAATCATTTATGAGATGGAGCAAAACAGAGAGCAGCCACACTGCAACTACCAGGCACCAAAACTAATGCATTTAGAAAGCTCAGTTAGGCACCAGACATCTGATAGTTGCTATGCTTGCAGAACAAACTAACAGCTCTGCTACTAAAAACAGAACTAGGACTTGCTGAAGGCCTCTGGCTGTTTTATACTGTCTCCTTGGCACACCCCCAACATATGATTGGTCAATAATACAAGAGCCAATCAGATTTAAGATTTGTTTTGGACCAATCAGATTTTGAGGGTGTGTTTATGACACACTATAAAACTTCATGAACTCCTCAGAGCAGCTCAGTTTGTAATCAGCAGTCAAACTAGCAGGTCTTGCCTTTGTATTTAGGTTAGAGATTTGTAAGTGGCTGGTAATTTAGTTGGACTACAGCAATGACTAATCTTTTGCTCCTAGGTTTATTGTTTATAGTGTCATTGTGTAGCAGTCCATAAACAGCACATACATGTTGATATAAATAGATTTTTGTTTGCAGAACCTTAGTTTGCTTTACTTTAATCAAATAGTCTGCAAAATTGTGAGCAAGCCTAATAAATATGCAGTTGCACTACTAGTTCCACCATTCCCTGACAAGCACTCTCAAACAGCATAGGGCAGTTAGGGGTTGTACATGAAATCATGCGTCAAGGCTGTCAGAATCACTGCAGTATAAATACAATCAGGTTGTAATTAACGCAGCACTGGTACTTACTTTAAAGGAGAACTTTTATCCGTTTTGTAAGTTGCACAAACTGTTAATTGTTCCTTAACCCCCTGCAAGCTTTCTGAAGCTTTAAATATAAAAAAAATCAAAAACACATACTTTAAAATCGCCTTATAAAGTCCATAATTGGGCGCCGCCATCTTGGATTCCATCCCTTCCTGTTTTCTGCCAAAAACTACAATCCCAGCATGCCATTTACTGATGCTGGTGACATCACAAGCATTTTCTATTGGCCGCTCGGCACTACAGGGGGAGGGATGCGGAGGCGTGGCCTAAAAAACAGGCACGCCTCTGTTAGAGGAGCGAGGCGGGATCGGTAATACAAACTACCTTTATGAATGGATTTTTTTTGTATATTATAACACATTGTTAAAAAATAATAATTGTTTGTAAAAATACTTAATATTTAATTACATTTTTAATTATTATATATGTAATATAACGCTGTTGTTAATGTCGTTATATGTGCATGATTGGTGCTGTGAGTGTGTGTGAATGTCGTTATATGTGCGTGATTGGTGCTGTGAGTGTGTGTGAATGTCATTCTAAGTGCGTGAATGGCGTTGCGGATGCGTGCAAATATCGTTTTAAGTGCGTGAATGGCATTGTGCGTGAATGGTGTTGCGGATGCGTGCGAATGTCGTTTTAAAGGGCAACTATAGTGTCCAAATTCAAACTTTTAAAAACCTCATACTATTAAACTATACTTCATCCCATCCATCAACGGATCTCCAAACGAGCGGCCGTTTTGCCCGATAAAGTGCCCATTCACGGCACGATTATCGCCGACCTGCGATCACACGTGTGTATAGTAAGCAGGATACGCGTGTACTGGCAAATCAAGGAGAAAGTTCGAAGACATCTCTACCAGTACCCATTTGGATCTGGGATGTAAGGTAAGGATTTTATTACACTACAGAGTGGGGTCAGTAGTGGGGGGAATTATAGTTTTGGGGGTGGACATGCCCTTTAATAAAGTCAATTAATCTTCAATAAACTCTCAGAAACTCGGTAATCAAAGAAAAAACTTTTTATCCCATCTCTCTCCACACACATGTAAAAGCCATAAATGAAAGTTATATGGTAACAAACCTTGTATTGTACAGAGCCTGACAGACAGATTCATGTAATTAGCAGGGCTGCATTATTGTAAATTGATTTTATACTGTGATCATTCTAACTCAGACTGGCTACAGGTGTTTTACCTGATTAACCTGTGGCTCTCTATATGTTTTCAAAATACAACCCCAACCATTCCCTGACTGCCCTCTGCTATTAGAGAGTATCTTTAGGGTAAATGGTGATAGATGTAATTCAACTACACCAACAATAACTTTGTTCAAAGCCAGTGAATTTGATCAGGCATGGCAACTAAATTCTGAGAGAACTTTATGAAAACTTTTTTTTTATACATTAAGCACCAAACAATCATTTATGAGATGGAGCAAAACAGAGAGCAGCCACACTGCAACTACCAGGCACCAAAACTAATGCATTTAGAAAGCTCAGTTAGGCACCAGACATCTGATAGTTGCTATGCTTGCAGAACAAACTAACAGCTCTGCTACTAAAACAGAACTAGGACTTGCTGAAGGCCTCTGGCTGTTTTATACTGTCTCCTTGGCACACCCCCAACATAGGATTGGTCAATAATACAAGAGCCAATCAGATTTAAGATTTGTTTTGGACCAATCAGATTTTGAGGGTGTGTTTATGACACACTATAAAACTTCATGAACTCCTCAGAGCAGCTCAGTTTGTAATCAGCAGTCAAACTAGCAGGTCTTGCCTTTGTATTTAGGTTAGAGATTTGTAAGTGGCTGGTAATTTAGTTGGACTACAGCAATGACTAATCTTTTGCTCCTAGGTTTATTGTTTATAGTGTCATTGTGTAGCAGTCCATAAACAGCACATACATGTTGATATAAATAGATTTTTGTTTGCAGAACCTTAGTTTGCTTTACTTTAATCAAATAGTCTGCAAAATTGTGAGCAAGCCTAATAAATATGCAGTTGCACTACTAGTTCCACCATTCCCTGACAAGCACTCTCAAACAGCATAGGGCAGTTAGGGGTTGTACATGAAATCATGCGTCAAGGCTGTCAGAATCACTGCAGTATAAATACAATCAGGTTGTAATTAACGCAGCCCTGTTACTTACTTTAATTATAAGTGTCCCCCAATTATGAGATGATCTGATAACTAAATATATATCCACTAACAATGTATTGCTCTAGTGCCCAGAGCAGGGATGTCCAACCTGTGGCCCTCCAGATGTTGTAAAACTACAACGCCCAGTATTCCTTGGTTTCTTCTGCAATGGAGGAATGCTGGGCGTTGTAGTTTTCAAAAATATGGAGGGCTGCAGGTTAGAAATCCCAGACCCAGCTTGGCATAGCCAGGAAAAACCAACTTGGATACCGTATTATACAGAAAATGAGTGATTGGATAATGCACGTGAATGGCGGCAACGAAAGAGTTACTATGTTATGTAACAAAGTAACTCTTTCGTTGCCGCCATTCCCGTGGCAGGACGCACATAAGTAAAAAGACCTTTCAAATGCAGCAAAAAAAAAGTTTATTGCAAGCACTTTCTGTACATTCTCTTAAAGGTAAGAGGTATAAAAGGACATCTATACTGAAACAATAGTTATCTTTAGATATCCAATCTGAACTATCTTCTGCTAGGTGCAGTTTTGCTATAACTGGAATGGACACAGTGTTCATGCAAATCATGTGAATTGCATGATGGGAAATTCCCTCTTCCAATGCTGCCTCTTAGTAATTACTGAGCATGCTTGCCCTTATAGACAGAGCTGAGAATGTGCATAATAGAGCATGCATTTGTCGGCGACAGGGGTTGGGATCATGGGATTTGGCAGGACTGTGGAGCCATCCAGCCCCTTAACTATTTGTTACTTCTTTTGATGATAGAATGAGAACGGTGTATGCTAGAGAGGTGGTTCAGGACTCGTTTTACAGGTAATATTCTTGCCTTTCTTACTAGACCAACTTGTTTTGGGACCACAGTTCTCCTTTAATAAATGATGTGGTGGGACAAAGTTCTGGAGGCTCAGTGGGGAAATGTACAGTAAATGAAGGTGATGTTAGCATGGTAAAATGTAGAGACATGATCCATTATTGAATAAAAGATGTAAAAGAGTTTTTTACTTCAAATTGAATCATATCCGAGACAGTATTTTATGATGTTTTTAAATTGAGAATATGAATGAAGTGTTTTCACGTGACACATTTCGCTAGTTTACATGCATGGCGCAAGGTAGTTAAAGAGGAAGTGTAAGGAATTGATAGTTGATAAAGTGGGTACGCATTGATTGAATAGCTTGGTTTTGTGCTGTGGGAAGGAAGTGAGCAGAAATGGTATAAGATAATGAGATCAAGATAGCAGAGAAATTGAGAGAAGGGAGGCAACCTAATTTTCAGTAATTTGGCAGAAATGAAAGAGTGTGATATAAGAGGAGCTGAAGTTTGGTGAGTGACAGATGTTGTGTTAGCAAACCACGTCTGATATCTCTATTGTCTACAGGGTGTACAGCAAATGGAAATAATATAGATAAAAGGTAAAAATAGGAAGCAGACTTGGTGCTTTTAACAATTATGTTGATATATGTTTAATAGGAGAGTGCAGAATTGAGAGCTTGGTGTGTAGTTTACAAAGTCTGTTGTGACTGATGATTTATCAGTGATAATATCCAAGGCTAAGGTTTGGGTTGTCTGTTTTGAGTGGTAAGTCAAGGGAACTGGTTTTATACATTGCTGCAAATGTTCCATTGCTGACCATTTCCAAACAAAAGGAATCAGTCACTGTCAGGGTCCATCTATTATACTTTGCTGTGTTTCATTTGTCCTTTTGTGCTCCATTAGTGACATTCTAACAGTAGCTTATAGGCCTAGTCCAACTATGTGTGTTCCTGTCTGATTTAAGGACATGTCCACCCCCCAAACTAATATTTCACCAACTACTGGCCCCACTGTACAATTATAAAAAACCTTACCATACATCCGTACTTCTTATGGTTCTCCTGTAGTGCCTCTTCAAAGTCCAGGAAACTGAAGGATAGGAGCTGTCTTCCTGTTCAAAAGGTTTCTGCCTCTGTTGTGTCCTCTCAGTTGCTGCTGGCATGCACAGTGGAGTTCTTTCCCCCTCTCAGCCAATCACATCCGCGGTTGCTGGTCCGGCCCCCTGCATGTAGTTCCAGCGGGCAGGGGAGCCAGACCAGAATGGAGCTGGAACGAGGAGCTGTAAGTAGAGATTGGAATCAATTTTAAAAGTCAGAATATAGCGGTTGGGGGTGGGAGGGCATGCACTACAATATATAAAAACTTTATAATGAGGATGGAGATGCCCTTTAAACACATGCAATCGCCATTTCTTAAGTGGATTGCATGATTTATATAAAAGGCAGGGAATTAAATTGCAATGCATGCAAAAAACACAAATAAAAAGCAAACGGAAAGCCTCTCCGTCCTCTCAGACCATCTAACTGGTGGCTGGGGACTGGGGTTAATGATTCTACAGTATTGGTTGAACTCTAGTTTTATACTGGATCTCTTGCATGGTTCTTGTACATTCTACAGCCATTCACCTTATTTCATTTCATGATTCTATACAATAATGTGCAGAGAAGTGTTGTTTTGCAGCCTGTATACCATTCACTGTAAGTTAAAGTATCATACAGGCATTTAAAGCATATTTTTATTGCTTTTTATCTATCACTTTGGTTAGGTCACCAATATTTGCTTTTTAACATGGCACAAACCCAGCCCTTTAAACTGATAACCCTTACTTTCTACTACTCTTTTTCAATAACATAGGGCAGGCAAAGTGGAGCATGAAGGATAACTTACTGGTCTGGTCCACAATCAGATTCTGTTCCTTTTCTGTATCGTAGCATGGGCTTCTAACTCTGTTCTCAGGGCAGTATTTATAAAGAACTGTTATTGGTATTTTTTAGTTAAAGGCCAACTGTGGCCTCAAAACAAGTGAGGGTTAAATGAAAGCCTGCAGTATTTCCTTTACACTGAGCCAACGATCACATCTCTAGCTGGAGCCTGTGAGAAATTACATTGGGGTGAATGTTCAAACTTCCTGCTTCCAATAGGTTGAGTGACATCACCTGGCCGCTGAGTAGCACGCTCAGTTAAGACTTAATGCTGGGGAAATCAGGACGTACCTGGGGGATACCGTAAATTGACAGTTGAGAAGGGGAGCCTATTAATGCAGGCAGATTCTGGTCACATGACTACAAGCTAGTCACATGGCTGAAAACAGGAAGTGTTCAACCAGGAAGTAATATTGCTGACCCTTTCCAGCAATAACTTCTCACAAATTTTATCTAGAGATGTGATTTAGGTTTTATTTTTTTTTATTTTTTTTGCAAGGCTTTTTATATAATTCTTATAACTTTGGAAGAATTTGAGACTACAGTTACTCTTTAATGATACTTTCACCGATGTGGGTGTTATTTTGTGTCACATCTGGTAAAATAACACCATAGTCATAAAATGCTGATTGGTAATTTAGGACTGTTATAATAAATTATTAAGGGATATCGTCCTTAGCCCATCAAACAAAATTAAAAAAAAGAATATAGTATGTTGTGCCCCAATCCTTATCTTACATCCTCGGTTCACAATACAGATGGTATTATAAAATGCCAATCGCGATGGTAAAAATGTCATTATAAAATATAAATACAGCTCTGAATTCCAAAGACCAGATCTAAGGGGAACTATTATTTTTCTTATGGTTTCTCTGAGTTTTTCTAATTAAAATACTATCACACATAGCAAGACTTGTGATTTAAGAGACAATGTTTGTCTTCACTAATTTCCTTAAATAAATAGCTAAATGTTCCAGTGTAATAAGGATTAATAATGAATATATTTATATAATATACACTGTTTACAGGGAGGTTTTCTTCCCTTAAGCAAACAATTAAGTATGGGGGGTTGTAACTGTGTATGCGTGACATATTGTCAGTTATCTGCATAGCTGCACTCATTCCATACATACTGTATCAGTGGAGTTTAATAAATTCCTTGTTTCCTAAACTAGTTTATTCAAATGACCATATATTTACCATAAACCAATGATAAACTGTGTGTGTCAAGTCTGAACCATACATTTGTTGTTGCAGGTGCCACAAACAAAGGAACAAAGGGTTTGTTTTAGTGATAATGTGCCTTCTAACTGGATAGATATTTTATAACCTAATCATTAAGTATCAGCAGTGTTGCAAAATATTAATTGTAATTTAAAGGGCATGTCCACCCTCAAAACTAAAATTTAACCCACTGCTGGCCCCACTTTATAGTGCTATAAAATCCTAAACTCTGCTCCAGATGGAAGTGAAGAGTAGGAGCTGTCTGTGTGTTTCATCCGGATGTCTGTTTTTTCTTTATCTTTATTGAAGTTTCTGGCATGCACAGGGGAGCCCTCCCACCCTCCGGATCCCTCCATGCTGCAGTGTCTATTTGTACATATAAAACGTTTTTGTTTTTTCCCGTAGTTTAGAGAACCTTCTCCCAACCCTAACCACCATATTTATATTGTAAAAAAGCCACCAGAAACTTACTTACCAGAGCATGTTCCATTGGCGTTCTCAATAGCCAGCAGCCGCATCTGTGGTTGCCTTGCAGCATCACTGGCAGAGGCTGCAGTAACAAAGACAGGTAAGTAAGATTCTGGGGACCTTTTTACAATATAAATATAGCAGTTTTGGGACATACCCTTTAATATTTATTATTTAATAGTTAGAACTTATCAAAGATTTCAGTCGAAAATGGGAAATGGTTGTTGAAAACGCTAAAATTCGAACATTGTGGTCAAAACTGCATTGCAGTACGAAATTCAAAAATCAGGGCTGAACGTCTTCCCATTTAAAACTTTAAGTGCAGCAATAAAAACACTTACAAACTTAAAGGTAGCAAGCAGTGCCAGGCGGCAACAGCCAGAGCCAGCATGGTATTGTCTTGTATAAAGAGAGGTATGGATTCAAGGGAGGAAAATGGTATTCTGTGTACAAAAAGGACATCTTTAAAATGGAAAGGGTTCAGAGAAGGGCAACTAAATTAATAAGGGGATTGGGGGAGCTTGAATATGAAGAGAGACTGGAAAAGTTACAATTATGTACGCTGGAGAAAAGGCGCTTGCGTGGGGATATGATTACTGTGTATAAATACATTAACGGGCCATACAATAAACTATCTGGGGCATTGTTCACCAATAGAACATGTCAAAGGATGACACGAGGACATCCCTTAAGACTTGAAGAAAAAAGGTTTAGGCTTCAAGCTCGGAAAGGGTTTTTCACTGTGAGAACGGTAAAGCTATGGAACTGTCTTCCAGTGGACGTTGTAATGGCAGGTTCATTGGTCAGTTTCAAAAAAAAGCTGGATGAGTTTCTGCAAACAAGGAATGTTGCAAGTTACTGGTATTGATACATAAAGTAGAGTTGATCCAGGGAAATTTCCGATTGCCACTTGGAGTCAGGAAGGAATTTTTTCCCCCTTCATAAATTTGGTGGGTTTTTTTTGCCTTCCTCTGGATCAACAGTTAGGCAGGAAATGAGGATATTGCTAGATGGGTTGGACTGGATGGACGTATGTCTTTATTCAACCTCAAATACTATACTATACTATACTTCTTGCAAGCATAGATCTGCATGTGTCTTCCTATATACTTACCTTTCCTGATGGACTTTAAGTGCAGTACTCTGAGAGTGTGCAGAGCAAAACCGACATTACAAACAGGACATTCAAGCAGGGGCGATTTACACCGCACAGCCTGGTGCCCTTAGCCCCACCCCTAAACTCAGACCGCACCACTAAACGACACCCATTTTCTCTTTATTGGGGAAGAAAAATGATGCTAAAGGGGGTGGTGGGGGAAGATTGACAGCTGCCCCTTCATCTTTGTTATGATCACTCTACATCATGTATGATAACTCCATCTTGCTGATAATGTGATAATGTGGCCCCACCTCTCATTCTTCTTTTTATCTGCTACTTGTTGGTGTAATTATGCTATTGCCTCATCCACATAAATAATCCTGTCCTGCAAAAGATTCATCTCATAGCAGTCAAAAGGCCCTGGATTTGTTGCCATTATCTTATTACTAATGTAGTTTAATATTGTTCCAGTCAGATAAACAAGGAACTGCATATTCTGGATATAATGTGTTAAAGTTTACATATTGTTTACATTATATCCACTGCTCCCCCACATGTAACCCTTTACATGCATAGATAAAAATATGCCCACTCCTTCCAAGCACATGTCACAATACTGATGACGATTTCCTTTTAAAATCCTTAAGGCCAAGATGATTTGGCACGTGCATGGAAACAACAAGAAAAACAGGCTCTGTCCTGATACAGATAAATCATCTGGAAAATACTGAAAAGCTTAGTACATATTCATGGAGTGCAATAGAACACATAATGGGTAATTGACTTTAATAATTTAAAAAAACCTTCCAAGTGCTCCAATTCTTATTCTGCAGACACATTGGAAAGTTGGAAAATTGCGTTAAGAATTCCATTTCAAAACTTATAAAGGTACAAAAGTTTTTAGTTATAGGTAACGAATAATGGATTAGTTATGAAATATTAAGGTGTCAAAATCGAAATATAAAATCTAGAATTTCTAGGTAATCAAAATGTCAACCCCAGTCAAAAGCTGGGTACACAGATGAAAGATTTTTAAAGGGTATCTCTATCCTCTCCAAAAGAATATGTGATAGGGAATGCCACCTACCCTAGACCCCGCTAGGTTTAAATTGCAAAAATCGTCCCCTAAAGGTACTTACCAGCCTTATGTCCTCGGTCATAGCTTCATATACTGTTCTTCTGCATGGAATGGCAGAAGGGGCCGGACAGGCAGTCTTGTCTGTGATTGGCTGCCTCGTCAGTGATTGGCTGAGTCTCAGCCAGTCACTGACTTGGCTGCCGGCCCGGCCCTCTCTTCCGCATTCATGCGGAAGAACAGCAGAGGGAACTGAGGGAACGAAGGTGAGTAAGTACCTATGGGAGACAATTTTTGCAATTTAAACCTTGCGTGCAGGGTTGGAGGGGGCCTACCTGACCTTAGTTATTTCGCAATTTGGCATCAGGCGTGATGCTGTGATAAAAGGAATCAAGAGGGAGGGGGGAGAAATTTACTGTGCATGCAAGAGGAGCAGGAAGAAGTATATACAGATTAAACACAGAGAGGGTCCTTTTCACTTTTCTGGACCTTCATCAGGCCATGCAGGACAAATATAAGTAGCAAGAGAAAGGTAGGAATCTTAACACCACGTTTTGGGGCAAATTTTAGTTGGGAAGGAAAAATGACAGAGAGAATCTACATGATTTTTTGGCATTTCCAAATGATCCTGAGACCTCACTCTTAAAGGGGAACTGTGGTCTCCAAACATGTTGAGTTGTAAATGGTCAATTCCTACCTTTTAAATGAGCCATCAACCACCTCTCTACGTGCTCCACAGCCCAAGATATAAAGAAATGACTGACCAGAAAGTTAATGGGTGGGAGGCTGACATGTGATATTCCTAAGGCTTCTCCTGCACAGTGCTGCCGGCGAGCACAGCCTCAGACTCCCTCAGTCCCTCCTCCTCTCTGCTGTGTGAAGGACCTGCAGCAGAAGGTAAGGGAATCTACAGCCCTTCTCTCTCACTATGTGAAAACAGCCTTTTCATGTGGGGGGGGCAGTGTCAGAGTGGCCCACAGCACCTGTGAGCGGGTGGGGCTTAGGCATCCGCGAGTGGGCAGGGCTTAGGCACCCGTGGGTGGGCGGAGCCACATGGGGCTGTAAGGGATTGGGCCAAGGGGGGCCTGCAACCTGCCTGGTGATGCTGCTGCCATATCACACACAAAAATGTAAATATCTTCAAAACTATGCAAAATAAATAATGGAAATACATTGCAAAGATTCTCAGGAGAGCAATTCCTATCAATTTACCTAAAGTCATTTTTGGATCACATTTCCTCTTTAAGATAAAGGGACAATGCCGTAGGATCCGATTGTATCATCCCTTTATTGTTAGAGTGTATATGAAGCTTTGTATTAAGATTGTCAAAATTACTAGATTCCATTACTAATGCAATCAGCTTTGTGGTTGTTTTTATTCAGAAGTGAATGAGGTATCAATTTGATCTTTACAAGCAATGGTAAGGTTCTGATCTACAATTCTCTTTAAGCTTGGTACACACCATCCAATAATTTGGCCTGACCGACATTTCAGTGTATCAGGGGGGTGGGGCGAAATATTGGATGGTTTCTTCTTTTGGCCGCGACTGACCGCCGACTACTCGTTCGTCTGAATCAGACAGATGAACGTACAATCAGATGTGTTGGAAAACCGTGGCTAACTGACGAACGTGGCTGCTTTTGCCATGACCAACAATTCTTCGTCCTGGCTAACCGGTCGGCAGAACCGAATGCTCAGTCAGGAAAAAGGATTGGTACGTGTACCCTTCCCCTTTTGACTCTTAGGGAATCACAGTTTGTAATGTTGCCAGAGGCTAACAATCTGGCAGAGACTTATTTTTGATAGTTAACAAGAATTCGATAATTCTCGTATCGGTAACCCTTAAATGTAGCATTCGATTTTGGTAACCCTTGAACGTATCCTTGATTTTGGTAACCCTCGAATGTAGCCTTCGATTTCGGTAACCCTCAAATGTATCATTCAGTGACCCTCGAATTCGGCCATAAACCTCGAATGTATAAAAAACTCAATGCGGAAACCCGACAATTGCCCGATTGTGGGGAAAGTTAATGTTTGAACAAGTTTTTGTGATATGTACATGTTCCCCAGACCATTATCCAGAGCCATTTACAATAAGATAACATTGCTATTTTATTTGTAATTTACTAGAACTTTTTGAACTATATTGCCCTACTGATTTAAATTGGTTAGTTTTCAAACTTTTACTGAAGTTCTATAGTTCGGAACAAAATGAGCTTATAAAAGATTTGCCATTTCTAATAATTAGGACTTTATGTTACAGAAACTGGAGGTGATGTACATACAGTTTATGGGCCATTTTATGAAAACTAGGCTATGCTGATATTTGTTTTTAAATAATTCTGGGCATAGTAATTACAGAAAGACGTAAAATAAAGTTTTTAAATAAATATAAGGAATATAATGAAAAAATATTGTGTAACGTTTTGGGGTATTTCTGATGAAGGTTGGCTGAGGTCCCCTGAAACGTTACACAGTATTTTTTCCACTGAATAAATGGGTTAAGGACCCAGTTCACAACGAAAAGTGTGTGGGGTTCCAGTTTCCAGTAATCCATTCCCTTGCCTTGGTCTGCTTGGCTTTAGCAATCAATTTGCATTGTTTCTTGCGCATCACCACTTTCTTATGGGACAACAGCCATGCAGACCAATTTAATTCAGTGTGCAGGATATGGTCTGAGCACTTACAGGCTGGCCTCCCATACCTATAACCACTGCAGCAATGGTGGCTAGAGATGAGACATACTGAAGTTCGGTTTGTTTCTGAAAGGAACCCATTAAAGTCAATGGAAGATAATAGTTCAAAATGTTCAGCTCAATAACAGATAAAATAGCAATGGTAACTTACTGTAAATGGCTGTGGCACCTGGGGAACATGTCCATATCACCAAAACTTGGTCCATATCACCAAAACAGTTAAGCAATTGTCGGGTTTCTGCATGCTACATTCGCGGGTTACAGCCAATTCGAAAACCGAACAGTAATGTTATCGAAAACTGAACAGTACATTCGAGGGTTATTGAAAATTGAACATTACATTCGAGGGTTACTGAAATCGAAGGCTATATCTGAGGGATATCAATTTCAAACATTACATTTGATAAATAACGAATTTTCGATTATTATCGAAATTTTAGATAACTGTCGAAAATAAGTCCGCGAGTTTGGAAATCCGAACTAGTTTGAGCCCGAACTAGTTCGGATTATTCGAGTTCGTCGGAACTCATAAAGTGATCGGGTCCATCACTAATGGTGGCAGCATTCATGCGTCTATTTACAAAAGACAAATTCTCAATATAATGCTGAGCATATGCACTCAACTTCTTTGGACATCCATGGTGAGCCCTACATGGAGCCTGTCCTGTTAAACAGATGTATGGGTTTATTGCAACTCAGTTTCAGGGTGTTGGCAATCTTCTTATAGCCTAGGTCATCTGTATGTAGAGCAGCAAAAAGCATTTTCAGGGTTTTCTTTACCATATAGTGCCATGTTCAACTTCCAGTGATAAGTATGAGAGAGTGTGAGAGCGATTACACCAAATTTAACACACCTGCTTCACAACTGAGACCTTGTAGGCTAATTAGGTGCAATTTGGGTATTTGTTTTACTTGGGGGTGTAATCACCCCCAAGTAATATGTTGCCAGCAGTTTATATTAATGGCTGTATATTAAGTTATATTGAGGGGATAGAAATTGACACTGTTATACAAGCTGTACACTGACTACTTTACCTAGTATCAAAGTGTCAATCTTTAGTATTGTCCCATGAAAAGGTATAATAAAATATTTACAAAAATATGAAGGTGTACTCACTTTTGTGACACACTGTACATAACACTGCTGTCTTGATTTTATTTTAACAGAACATAATAGCATGCATAGAGAGTATTTAAATTATTACATGCCAGTTTGT
Organism: Hymenochirus boettgeri; assembly: GCA_019447015.1. Classification (NCBI taxonomy): domain Eukaryota; kingdom Metazoa; phylum Chordata; class Amphibia; order Anura; family Pipidae; genus Hymenochirus; species Hymenochirus boettgeri. The sequence goes on along the minus strand of CM033470.1, from coordinate 97,480,022 downwards.
CGTAACTTATTTAATTACATCATACCACACCATAATGACATGAATGTATATACTAAGTTTTAAATGAAATTAGTAAATCATTACAACAATAAAACCAGTTGCCAAAACCTATTGGGGATTCTTAAACCATGTAAAGTGTTATTTTTCATGGTCTCTTAGTTCCCTTTAAGACGAATGAATCACAATTTCGAAGCGAACCGGGTTTTGAAACTGCGACTTCCGAAAATCTTCAGTTCTGACGGATTTTTTTCTGAAATTTTCATTAAAAAAATCAAAAATCGAATTAACCCATCACCATGCTTTTTTTTTAATATCAGCTCTCATTAGAACCAATAATATTTAGAATAGAATAATACGTGTCTAGAAATACAATTTAATGGTGGACCCAATGAACACATTACAGCTTCAGCATTTGTTTGGTTTGTTTTTAGATCTACAGCGACCTTTATGATAATTTTAGAAAGAATGATCAATATATATGGAACAAAGAATAATGTTTATGGCATTGTGTATTGATGGAAATGCAAAAAAATTTTTGGGAATCTCCAGAATTATCTTTTTGCTCAGTATTTTCTATCTATCTATAAGTGTTTTGTAGTCATGTTTTATAAATATAAACATTTAGGTATAAAGGGAAATTCCATGAAGTAAAAAACCCTTTTGACTTTATTAGTTTTCCTTTAATTGACTACATCTCTCTTATATTCTTACATTATTTTCATATTGCACAGGTGAGAGGAGAAAATGGTAATGTGAAAAAAGAACCAATTCTCTTACACTTAGAGGGCATGTCCACCCCCAAAACTATAATTTCCCCCACTACTGGCCCCACTGTGTAAAAATCGTTACCTTACATCCCAGCTCCAAATGGCTGCCCTGTAATCCAACCCCAAAGTCCAAAAAACTGCTGTGTAGTAGCTGTCCATGACTCATCCTGTGCCTGTCTCTCCCTTAACCTCAACAAGGTTTGAGGCATGCGCAGGAGAGCCCTCCCCCCTACCTCTCCCTCCCGATTTGGTCTCCCTCCCCCTAGCTCCAAACGCTTTTTTCATGTTATAGGTCTTGTTCCCCCAGCACCAACCGCATTAATGTTATCTGCAGAGACTCCCCCGATAGTTACTTACCTTACCTCTATCCTCCGCCGTTCTGAACAGCCGACAGACGCGTCCGTGATTGGCTGCCTCTCAGCCAATCACAGACGCGGCTGCCGGTCCCGCCCCCTGCTTGCAGTTCCGTGCAAGCAGAGGGCCGGGGCAGTGCGGTGAAGGATAGAGGTAAGGTAAGCAACTATCGGGGGAGTTTCTGGCAATAACATTAATGCGGTTGGGGCTGGGGGAGCAAGTCCTATAACATATAAAAAGTTTTTACAAAGGGTGGACATGCCCTTTAAATATGCATTAAGGACTGCCACAAGCAGTGGGGAAAAGTGTTTAGGGTGACGCTTGTGTGAAAAATTAAGAAGTTGCTGCAATGTATACAGGTTGATAAAGTTTGTGCTACAAACAACGTAGCACAAAAAGGTATGAAACAAAAATAATAATGGTTGAACTATGACCATCTTTTGATATAGCATTTAGCTTGCTTAAATATTATTTGGAAGGGTGAATATTGATCTTTAAAACCATGTATAGACCATGTTAAAACAGCATAAATACTATATATTTCAGAAAGTTTCAACTTTTTAGAAGTTTGATTAATGAGTGTACCTGTACAAAACACAAATCTTTCTTCAAAGCAATCAGCAGGCGCCAGCTCCGTTTGTGATGACACTTGGTGTCACATAGAGGGTTGCATGCCCTCAAACCATCTCTGTAAATGGTTGTGGTTTCTCCTTACAATTACACTGGAACTTTGCAATCACATATCTTGCCATTGTATTTTAATGTGGGATTTAGGCATTGAAGACCAGGCTAGACTTATATTAAACTAATACTACATCTTATTAAATGGAATGTTTACCCTTAAAAATAAAACAGTTTAATTGTCAGTTACCTGCCCCCAACCCTAACTGATATATTTTGCACTTTATTACCTGCATTACTCACCAGATATTTAATAATAATTATTGTCCCCATTCTGGCAGAGTAAGCTGGCCCTTCTTTCCAAGACTGTGACTGCTGACATCAAAACCAACGATTGAATGCTGTTTTACCTTCTTCCTCCTCTGCACATGCTTAAGCTTATAAAAAGCTCTTGGAGCAGAGGGAGGAGGCAGATACCTTTACTGGAAAGATACAGAACTTATAATTAAATATCTGGTTTCAACTGCATGTAATAAACTGGGAAAAATAGCATTTGGGGTTACAAACAGATAACTGACAAGTCAACATTTTTTTGGTGGACATGCCCTTTAAGGAAAACATATAATGTAAACATCTGAATTTGAGGGTAAATTGTCGGTACTGTATGTAGTAGTAATGGTAGTCAAATTGCAATACACAAACAAAATGCAGATCAGGGTTTTGTAACCATGATTCTCTTTAAACCTCTAAAAACTAGCCAAAATGGCTGTGATTTAACATACCCAAAATGGAAGAAAATATGGGCCCAAGTTTAACAAATTCTAGACTCAAGCATCCAAGCCCACCTAATACTTGGCATCCAAAGAATGTAACCCATTGGGTTTGTTTACCACTACACAGGATCAAGATCAGAGCTAATGCCAATAAGAAGGTATGAATGTACACCAAGGATGACTGCTTAGCCATTTAATAACAGATTAATAACAGATTTCACATTGAGTAAACCACCAGCCCATGTACAGTATTTAATGAACAATGGTTTGTGTCAAAATTACATATTTATGACTATTTGGACCCTTAATCCCTTTGCGAGCGTTAATTCCGTTTCTCACCAGCCAATTGTATGTAAAGACAAGGAGACCTGCATTTTTATCCATAGTTTATTCTAAGAAGTCCCACTTGATTTTATTACAAATTGGTGCCTTTTTTGAAAAGCATACAGTATATATATGTAAATACAGTATATTTTTTTTAAAAGGATCAATTTATTATGAGAATATGGCCTGTGACCTATGTGTTTCTGCCATTTTGGATGAGGATGAATTTCCTTAAAACAGGTAACTCACAGATCAGTTACAGTTTGTGCTACGAAATCTGGAATCTCCATGAAAAGAATAGAAAGGTGACCCAGAGCAGAAAATGAAGAAAGCCTATAAAGGTAAAGGTGTCGTGAGCGACCAAACACAAACCTGGTGTGGCCAGGTCTAAAAGTGCTCAAATGTGTCCAATACAGCACCACAATCAGTGGGTACTGTGCAATTAACTAAAGTGCCAAACCAGAGTTAAAGTGCTAGCTTACAGCATAACCAAGGGTTGCATATAGTGCTAGATACTAGATGCAAATTTACCAATAGAGATTTTCAAAACTCTTAAGTTTCAATCCATCTTCGGATTTACAGATATCAAAAATAGAGCGTAGGATTTTCATGTATTTTCAAGGATTACCGAATGTACGGGGGTGTTTTTGAGGGTTACCAAAATAACCCCATACATTTGGTAACCCATACATACTTTGTCAACTCTGGGGATGGAGAAACTCACGGCCGTTAGTACATACCCGCATGCTAGGCATCCCTGACATTTAGATTTGTTGAATGGCCACAATATCCCATCTCTGGGTGAGATGACATAGTGAGTTTAACAGGTGAGTCCAAGCCATCAATGGATTTGGTAAATTTACTGCACCAATCCTCTATGCCTCTCCACAGGAAAAACAAGTCATCAATATCCAGTACCAAGTGAGTTTTATTGATGAATATTTTATCTTTATAGTGGGAATAGATGTGTCTGGTGTCATACATGAAGAGATTCATGAAGGACGGGACTAACTTTCAATTCCATAGCTATACTGGCTATTTGCTGGAAGCAGGCATATTTAAAGGGGAACTGTGGTCCAAAAATGACTTAAATTGATAGGAATTGATAGGAATTGCTCTCCTGAGAATTTTTGCAATTTATTTTCATTGTTTATTTTGCATAGTTTTGAAGATATTTACACTTTTGTATGTGATATTGCAACAGCATCACCAGGTCCCCTGCACTTCCTGCTCTGTTAGTGGATGACAGTCAACCTGCCCTGTGTCTCTTCCCCTTGCAGCCCCCCTGGTCCCTCCCACTCATGGACCCCATGGCCCATCCATTTTCAGGCCCCCCTTGGCCCTTTCCCTTACAGCCCCACGTGGCTCCGCCCACTTGTGGGTGCCTTAGCCCCGCCCACTTGTGGGTGCCTTAGCCCCGCCCACCCATGGGTGCCTTAGCTCCGCCCACTCGCGGGCGCCTTAGCTCCGTCCACTCGCTGGTACTTTAGCCCCGCCCACCCGCAGATGCCTTAGCCCCGCCCACTCTTGGGTGCCGTGGGCCACTCAGACCTTCACCCCTACAGAAAACTGAGTGAGAACTGAAAAGGCTGTTTTCACATAGTGGGAGAGTAGGGCTGTAGATTCCCTTAACTTCTCTGTGGGGATCTTCACATAGTAGGGAGTGGAAGGGACTTCCTGTCTCCCTAACACACTAAAGTCTGAGACTGTGCTTGCCGGCGGCGAGGTGGAGGAGCAGCCTTAGGAATGTCACATGTGAGCTTCCCACCCATTAACTTTCTGGTCAGTAATTTCTTTATATCTTGGGCTGTGGAGCACGTAGAGAGGTGGTTGATTTAAAGGTTGAAGACCACAGTTCCCCTTTAAAACAAAAATAATTATTATTTCTAAATGACAGATAACATCTATAAAGAACTCAATAGGTGGTGATATACGGTATATCATATATGTCCTTTGCTATGGACCCTGCATATGATAATATGTTTAAGCATGCCTATGAATTGTTGGTTTACTGACAATCTGTTTTTAGTTTGGAAAGGTAAATCTGAAATATTGGATGATTTGGTGGATAGATTCAATTGTCTAAATACTCCGAAAAGATTTACCTACAAAAAGAACAAAATTAAAATGGAAAACGTTGATTTGGTCATCAATAGAGATGGGATCTGGGTCCGATCCGACACTGAACCCTCGATTCCGAAATCCAAAAGTTCCGTTGGAACCGATCGGATTTTTTAACTTCCGTCATTTTAAAGGGACTGTCCACCCCTCTTTTCAAAAATGAATATATTGTAGATTACCCCCCCCAAAACCTAAAGATCGTTTTTGTCAAAAACTTTAAATCATCTCCCACACAGAGTTATTATACTTACATGCTCCTCTCTCCACCGCTGCTTCCGGGTTCTTCTCCCAGTCTCCACTGTGGCTGCTCTGTTCTTTTTGTGTTCTTGAGCAGCCGTAGTGGGGACTGGTCCGGGAATGGCAGTCAGTGATTGGCTGCGATGTCACTGTCATGGCCGACACTGACTGCCTTACCTGGAAGTGCAGAGCCGCGGCAGTGGAGCGAGGAGGAGCATGTAAGTATAATAGCTCTATGAACTTTAGGTTTTGGGGGGTAATGTACAATATATTCATTTTTGAAAAGAGGGGTGGACATTCCCTTTAAATAAGAAAAAATGGATTTTGAAAAAGAAAAACAGCTATTTTGAATGCACATGATATAAATTATTGACACCGTGTCATACTTTTAAACAACTCCATACAAAATAAATTATAAATATTCATTATTCAATAACACAACATTGATATGGCCACATGTCTATTTGGTGTATGTTATATTGGAAAAACAGACCATTGAAGCTACGCATAGAAAGGCATAATTTCATAATTAAATCGCCATTCAGGGATACCAAGAGCACAAAGCCAGTTACCAAACGTTTTTTACAGAAGGAACACGATCTGCTAGTTTTAGATGTACTGTGATAGAGTTGATAGATATAAATTGTTACTACAAAGGGAAATATAATGGATGTTTAGATTAAACACAATACGTCCAGAGGGCTGAATGAGTATTGCTATTTTAGGTTCTTTCTACGAGAGAGAAGGTGCTTTTCATACTACTTTTTACATACCTGACCTAACATGTCCATACACTAGTAACTTACCTGTAGATGGGATCCGGGTAAAACTCGCACTCGATATGACACAGAACCCATCAGTTCCGAAACCCCTAAGGTCTGTCCGAAACCGGGCAGATTGTTCGGATTTCGAGACTTCGGACCGCATTTTCGAAGGTTACTGAATATACAAGTTTATTTTTGGTAACCCTTTGAAAATAACCTTGAATATTCGATAACCCTCGAAAATACAATCAGAAACTTGAAAGAAGTTCACAAAGTTATTTTAGATAACCCTCGAACGTTAAATATATATTATTTTAAAAGCTAACTGCAAGCTACAAAAGAAATCATTTTCTTTCCCTAAGGTGTCCATAGGTAGAGGAAAGGATAGAGAATGGTTGTAAGTCTGTAACTAGCTTCAAGAAATATTTATTTTTGAAGGTAGGGCTTTTTACACAGAACATTATGTGACTGTCACAGTCAAAGACTCAGACAGGACAGACCAGGAACTGTAACTTTACAAGCCTATGAGTTTAAACCCAGATAAGCTAGAGATATCATTCTAGGCTTGTTTCAAAGGTATCTTATTTAACATTTGTAAGCTTACATCTGATTGGTTGGGGCAAAATTAGCACCATTTTAAACGATAAGAACTTTTATTGAATAACCCTGTATGTTAAATAGAGTCCACTGTTACCCTTTAAACATCTTAGAAATGAAATGTGTCTTATCTTACGTTCTTTAATAAAACCTGCAGGAGCGAACAAAGGGACTTACCTGGTCTCACTGGCTCCTTCACTGTTCTTTTGACAGGTCCCGACGCACTTTGTATTCTATGTGCATGCACAAATGCGTACATTCCTAACTCTGTCGGTAGAACAGTGGAGGAGCATGGGACCGGGTAAGTTCCTTCCCTTCGTTCCTGGCTCCTGCAGGTTTTATTGAAGAATGGGAGGTAAAACACAGCTCCATTACCTCCCGTTCTTCAATTTAAACAAAAACCCCCAAACTCTATTTTTCCTTTAAAGGGCATGTCCACTCCCAAAACTATAATTTAACCCACTACTGGCCCCACTGTGTAGTGTAATAAAATCCTTACCTTACATCCAAATGGCTGCCCTGCTGTGCCTCTCCAAAGTCCAGAAAACTGGCCACTAGGAGCCTGGCAGAGTCCATATAGGATGCACACTGCAGCCCCCCCCCCCCCTCCCTCCCCCACCCGTTTTGCTCTACCTCACCCTAGTGTGTAACCCTTTTGGGGTATAGTAGGTCTCCCTCCCCCAGCCCCAACTGCTATATTACTTTTTGCAGAAACTCCCCTGATCATTACTTACCTTACCTCTTCTCAACTGCTGGCAACCGCATCTGTGATTGGCTGCCTCTCAGCCAATCACGGAAGTGGCTACCGGTCTGGCCCCCTGCTTGCAGTTTCATGCAAGCAGAGGGCCGGGACAGTACGCTGGAGGAAAGAGGCAAGGTAAGTAATGATCGGTGTAGTTTCTGTAAAAACTATTATAGCGGTTGGGGCTGGGGGAGGGAGACCTACTATACCCCAAAATTTATAAAAAAGAGTGGACATGGTAGAAGGCGCTAAGATAATATAGTTAACAAAAATTTAAGGAACTTATTCTTTTTCATATTTAGCACTTTTAAATTAGAACACAGTCTAATTTACATGAAATGAAAAGATGTTTTTATTGTGTGAGAAAATAACAATGTATTCTGTTTTTGTTTAGTTTAATTGAACTATGTAAGATGAGTGAAAAGTATTATAGATGCATTTCTAGAGATTCTAATCTTTAGCCATAGACAGGGCCATGATCATTGCTGTAATCGCCAGCTTTTGTTACAGTTTATTTTCTCTGCGACTGTCCTACTTTACTCAAAAAATACTTTGGCTCTTATACAATTTGAGCAATAACACATCCCTTAAACCAAAGATTTAAATGTTTGTTTTTGAATTTTTTTTTTTTAAAGTTATTAAGTTACAAAAGAAAATACATTTCATTTGTATTCATTTCCAAACTATCAATAGTGTAAACCTTGTACCACTTTTTTTTCCTAGCCATTTTAGTGCTCTAGGTGCCCTCCCACCTACGTGCACCCCCCCCCCCAAAAAAACCCCTTGGCCTGTAAAAGCTGGGTTTCTTCCTTCTGACACTGCTGCTGTTCTTTATAGTGGCAAAACTTTACTAGTTGGTAAGAGGCGCACGCTGGACCAGGTGAGACATCTCTGGATGTCCCTGCTTCAGTTTCTTCTGTAATAACAAGTGGAAACTCTAAGTCTGGGGAGGATGAAAGTTTACCATCGTGAGCCTGGTATTCCTTACAGTCTAGTTCTGTACTGTGCAACTGGTCAATATGGCGGCGCCAACATTTATTTTCTCTCACTTTTACAATATAACTGCAAAGACCTTTTTGGGCAGTCACAGTTGCCAGTATCCATTTGTTATGGCCTCTGTAGTCTCTAGTCAATACTGGCTGACCAATTTGAAGCTGTTGCAAAATTCTCTTGCACCCTTCCATCACAACTTTCAACTATTGGTTTCTTACATGGCTACTAAGGTCTGGTTTTAGTCCAACCGAGTCCGCAGGTTTCAGCCCAGGAATAATATGGCTGGTGTACAGCTGGTAGTGGCATCAACAGAATTACGATAGGATAACAAATATCTGGACAGTTTGTTTTGTAAAGACCCGCTATCCTTTGCCATGGACCTCAAAGCCTGTTTCATGGTCTGAACAAATCTTTCAGCCAAACCATTAGTAGCTGGATGGTATGGGTTTGAGGTGACATGCTTGATCCCATTTTGTTTCATAAAGATTTAAAATTCTTCTGATGTGAACTGGGGTCCATTATCACTGACAATCCTCTCTGGAAGCCCATGTCTTGCAAACAATGTATGGAGTGTTTCAATTGTGGATGAAGAATTTGTAGAGTTCATACATAAAATCTCTGTCCATTTAGAATGGGCATCAAAACAATAAGGAACATTGTCCCAAGGAATGGCCCCGCAAAATCGATGTGCACCCGTTGCCATGGTGTATTTGGCCACTCCCATAAATAGACCGGAGCTGGATGAGGCCTAGTCTGTATCTCTTAGCACCCCTGGCACCCATTTGCCAGTTGCTCAATGTGCTGATCAATACCAGGCCACCATACATAACTTCGAGCCAGTGATTTAATTTTTACTATACCCATGTGGCCTTCATGTAATTCCTTAAGCACTCTCAATTGCAAGTTTTTTGGAACAATTCCCTGAATTCCCCACATTAGACACCCTTCATGTATGGTTAGCTCATGTCTGCGAGAATAGTATGGAACCAAGGTATGGTCATCCGTGTACTTCCAGCTTTTAAGAGTCGCCTCATAAACTTGAGCTAGCGTGGGGTCTCTCTTTGTTTCACAATCTATCATGTGATAAGTCAGTGGAAGACTGTTTCAGTAGACACAGGAGCAGCTGGTAAAGACAGTCCATCTGCATTTGCATGAGTTGATGTTCACTTGAACTCAATGTTGTAATTATAACCAGAAAGGAATAGAGCCCATCATAGCATTCGTGCTGCAGCTGTTACAGACACTTCTTTTTTAGGGTGCAGTATTGCAACCAGTGACTGATGATCTGTTACCAGTGTGAAATTCTGGCCATAAAGAAACTGATTACATTTTTCACCTCCCCATACAAGGCTTAATGCTTCCTTGTCTATGCGTGCATAATTTCTTTCAGCATTTGATAGTGACCATGAAACAAATGCTTTTGGTCTTTCACTTTTATCTGGTAAAACATGGGAAATTACCGCTCCTAGGACATATGGAAATGCCTCGCATGCCAGTTTTATTGGTCACAGTGGATTAAAATGCACAAGAACATCATCTGATGTAACCAGTCCTTTTGCCTCCAGAAATGCCTTATCACATTGCTCAGTCCACTCCCATTTTTGTCCTTTCTGCAGCAAGCGGTTAGGCCGATGTAGCACCATTGGCAAGTTTGCCACAAAATGACTGTAGTAATTTAGAAATCCTAAAAATGAACAGAGCTGGGACATTGCTTGGATGTTGTCTGGAGACTTGTGCAGACAATGCTCATCAATAATATGGCCACAGTATTGTACAGACTTTTGAAAGAATACACATTTCCCTTTATTTGCTCTCAGGCCATATACTTTAAGAAACAAGAACCCTTTTTAAGTTTTCCACATGTTCAGTATCATTTGCACCAGTTACAATAATATCATCTAAGCAGAGCCGGATTAAGACCAAATGGGGCCCAAGGCACAAGTTAGATTTTTGGGGGAACCTAACGTTACATTACACAAATATCATAATAAAGTAACATACAGCAATGTCACACATATCTAAACACTCCAGCAGCACTGTAAACTACTATCATCCCTAAACATCATATATATACTGTATTTGCTTCCCAAGCATTATTATATTATATGGAAGCAATGTACAATACAAAATATCTTTGCCACATCACCAAGCATTATCTCTACAAGATATGCATCTTCGTAAGTCACTTTTGGGAATGGAGATACCCTTTAATTAGATTGAAAACCAACAGTATTAAGTTTTGCCATAAGATCCCTACTGTTGGTTTTCAATGTAATTTAATCTCTCTGTGCAGTGAATGTAAGAAGTATTGTATTGGAGGTTGTATAAAGACACACGCCCATCTAGTCCAACTTTTATACCCTACCCATAATGTATGTCTAACAGTTACATAGTAACATAGTTTTGGAGGTTGTATAAAAATATACATCCATCTAGTCCAACCTTTATACCCTACCCATAATGTCTGTATAACAGTTACAAAGTAATATAGAATTGGAGGTTGTATAAAGATATACATCCATCTAGTCCAACCTTTATACCCTACCCATAATGTCTGTATAACAGTTACAAAGTAACATAGTTTTGGAGGTTGTATAAAGATATACATCCATCTAGTCCAACCTTTATACCCTACCCATAATTCTGTATAACAGTTCAAAGTAACATAGTTTTTGGAGGTTGTATAAAGTATACATCCATCTAGTCCAACCTTTATACCCTAACCATAATGTCTGTATACAGTTACAAAGTAACATAGTATTGAGGTTGTATAAGATATACATCCATCTAGTCCAACCTTTATACCCTACCCATAATGTCTGTATAACAGTTACAAAGTAACATAGTTTTGGAGGTTGTATAAAGATATACATCCATCTAGTCCAACCTTTATACCCTACCCATAATGTCTGTATAACAGTTACAAAGTAACATAGTATTGGAGGTTGTATAAAGATATACATCCATCTAGTCCAACCTTTATACCCCACCCATAATGTCTGTATAACAGTTACAAAATAACACAGTATTGGAGGTTGTATAAAGACATACATCCATCTAGTCCAACCTTTATACCCCACCCATAATGTCTGTATAACAGTTACAAAGTAACATAGTATTAGAGGTTGTATAAAGATATACATCCATCTAGTCCATCTAGCCCAACCTTTATACCCTACCCATAATGTATAACACTGATAAAGCAAACTGGGAATTCTATACCATGACACTATTACAGCAAGCTGGAAAAGTTTTACTTGTACAGCAAACTGGCTCTGCTACATATAATTTAACAATTCAGTTTTTATTTTTTAAACTAAAGCTAAAGTCCCCCTTTCCATTTATCCTATGTGCAGACAACATGCTTGCATAGGACTAAGCAGGCTCAGTTTTCCTTTAAAAATCAAACTAAGATAGTTTAAGCAAACTTTCCATTACAATAAACCCCCAACAGACCTCTTAAAAAATATAATAACTACCGTATAATGCACATTACCAATTAAATATTTAATAATATTTTGCCGTCACACATTAGAAAATCATTCCTTCCCCATTGGTAATAAAATTATATTTTAACCCAGTGTCTTTATTTAGGCACATAAGTAACCATTCCTTGAAACCCAACCCCTCATTAGCACCACCACACACAACCCCCCATGACACAATTTATTTACCCTGTTGTTTAGCAACAAAAGTATATTTTGCTGGCACCACTCCATTGCACTGCCAGCACATCCCCCTGGCACCACCAGCACACACATCCTCTAGGCCCTGGCACCACACCAGCACATCCCCATGGGACCACCAGCACATCCCCCTGGTACCACCAGCACATCCCCCTACCCAAGTCCCCCTGGGCCATGGCACCCATCTGATTGCACTCTGGACTGCAGGGGATGTGCTGATGGCCAGGGTGTGTGTGGGGTTGCCAGAAGGGATAATAATATCCTCTGGCACCCCCAGCACATCCCCCATGGCACCACCAGCACATCTCCATTGCACCGCCAGCACACCCCCCTGGCACCACTAGCACACATATCCCCTGGATCCTGGCACCACACCATATCCCCTGGATCCTGGCACCACACCAGCACATCCCCATGGGACCACCAGCACCCCCCCCCCCCGGCACCACTAGCACATCCCCCTCCCCAAGCCCCCCCTGGGCCACATGGGGCGGGTCAGGGGGAGTGTTTTTGCCTTTTTATTGTTTGTTCCTATAGGTCTGTAACCCTGATGACGGCCATGTACTTCCGGGCTGAAACGCGTAGGCTCTACTGACCTACCATTGCATAATAAATATTTAAAGAACCTTGGAGTGCTAGCTTTCGTCTAGTTTATATATATATATATATTATATATATAATATATATATATATATCTTTCTCACCGGCGAGCACTCCTCGTATCAATTAACTGCCCAGATGGTGTTTATTCAATAGATGTGCGGTACGAGCAGATTTTTCAAGAGTATTGGCATTGATAATTTCAGTGCCAGCAGAACATTATCATCAACCCAGTGCCAGCAAACTTTACTATTAAAACTTTCAGTGCCAGCACTTTTCCAGAGTATTGCCATTAACTATTCAGTGCCAGCCTTCTTCCCGAGAGTATTCATGTTACCACTTTCAGTGCCAGCAGAGTATTATCATTAACCTTTAAATGCCAACAGACTTTCCTATAATACTTTCAGTGCCAGCAATTTCCCAGAGTACTGACATTAACTCTTCAGTGCCAGCACAGTATCTTTAACTCTTTTAGCTGCTAACATTGACATGATATACAGTACGTACCTGCTTTCCATGTCTCCTGCATTGAATTGTTCACTCCTCACCTACTCTAAGTTATATTTGGAGAGTTGGGTATAAAGAAGAAAGAGGCAGGGATAGGGATCTCATGGCTGCTAGTCACATGGGCCACTGTTATAAAGTCTGCAGCAGCTTTTACCATGTATTTTAGAACTGCTCTCCTCAGTACTATCCTCCCCTCCTTCCTTCCTTCACCTTCAGTTCATTTGTTACTAAATAGAGTGTGTGGAGTTCAGGCACTGTACTAAATACAATGTTACAAATAACAGCAGAACAAGGAGAGCAGTTCTGAAACTGAAAGTTAAAGCTGATATGGAGATGCTAGGGAGAGGAATAGGAGCCCTGGATCAACATAGGTGCCCTAGTTCCTTGCCTAGGTGGCCTATGCCTAAAAACAGCCCTGACTGTACGTGTATTTTTAGTTATTTCTTGCCCACTTACTAATACTGTATGTTGTATAGAAAGACATGGGGATAATTTGCTGTTGAAGTAATAATAACAATTAAAAATGAATTAAATAACAGGTACAGTCATTTGTCTAGTATTAGTGATAAATAAAATCACTGAAGCATGAAATTCTGATTACAATATTTTTTTTTACATTTGGAAAATAAAGTGGGGCTGGGCAAAGTAAGAAAGAGAATAGAATTGCTACCACTCCTTATGTTCCAAAGTCTCCTACAGGATTTTATAGTTTGGAAAGTATTGTTGTGAAATATTTTTGGTAGCATATTACAAGGAAAAAATAAGCGTAGGGAACCACACCTAAAAGATGTGTAATGAGTCGAGACAGTTCACATTTTGCTTAACTCGTTTTTTAGTAGAGCAGGTACAGTTCTGCAGAAGAGCAGGTGGTTACTGCAAGTTCTTCTGCCTGAAAGAAGTTAAGCAAGAAGTACAGACAGTGGAGATACTTTGCTGCACCTCTATCTATCGGATTGATGGACCCAGCCCAGCTCCACCTTGGCAATAAAGTTGCAGTGAATCCATGGCACACACCCAGGGTGGTTGCCAGCAAATGTTTTTGACTTTGGTAAAATCAACATAGAAAACAATATGTATAAATATATATTTTTAGCAGCATTTGGATGGGTAAAACCTAAATTCAACATATGAAAAATTACTTCACATTTTTTAGATAAACAAGAACAGCATTGCCAAGACTGCAAAGTGCTGCTGACACATAATGACTAAATATTATAAATGATTAAATATATATCTTGTTCAGCTCTCATTAAACTCCCATGAAACAAGCCCTCTCGTGCCTGATGGTGTCATCATTCATCCATGTGATGAATACATTGTCCCTTATTGATCAGATTAGGCAGAAATTAACAGGTTTAGTTGGGTTTCAGGTTCTCCATGAATTTTCCAGATTTTGCTAAGCAGTCTGTGTCTGTAGTAAAGCAGCTGACCAGCACTGTACACAGGGATGAGCACCTAGTGGTTTAGGTTTTTGCCATGTGAACTTCAAATGGTGAGTAGACAAAGAGAGCGGGGTCAAAATTAAACCATCCAACTGCCCCCCCATTTGATGCTACACAGGTTGAGGACCCAAATTGTCCTCATATTTAGATTAAACTTAGATTGCCAGCAGTACTTACCTGCTTGTGTCTGGGGCATGGCTTAAGAAGTATATCTCCTAATGGACAGTGCCTGGACTGAGGGACCAGGCAATGCTGGAGTGGCCAACATTCAGTAAGTATTGATCCATAGTAACCACTTAATACATCAAATGGGAGGGAGTAGTTTGGAGGTGTTGAAGCCTGTCTTCTTATTGGATAATGGCAAAAGTCAAAAGACAAAAATACTGTACAGCTGATTTTTGTCTTCCAAAGGATTCCATTTTCTACATTTTTAAAGTTTAAATTATCTTCAAAGCCTGATTCTTTTATGATCCGTCTAAATTTAGAGTGTATTCTAGAACAGTTTTCACCCAATCATAACATTTTGACAATGTTGGTTTAAATGAATGGCATATTACAGGTGACTTTCCAGTTTGTATGATTGCCAAAAAGCTTCTACGTAATAGGAGTTATTCATCTTGATGCAATGCTGCAATGAGTCAAATATTTTGGATCAATTTGGTAAATCAGATCAAAGCAATTAAGGAAGCGAGAAAAGAAATGCAGAAATAGAAAACTCCCACTTTGCAATCATTAAATTATATCATTATTTATGAAATATTTGGTGTATCAATCTATGTAATTATTTGATTATTTTGTCTAACCACTGGGTATTTTTTGGAATTTGACTCATGTTATATGCTGTGTACATACCATGCAATTTTTTGGGTTGATCGACAGATAGTTCAATGCATCAGTCAATGGGGCCAAAAAAATTGCATGGGTTTTTGTCTGGCTACATCTGACATCCGAACCATCCTCGGACGAATGAGCGATCGGACATGTAGGAAAACCACTGCTGATCATGCATGGACCGCACACTCGGCCGCGGCGAACTGCCAGCCTTCACTACTTTTGCCGGGACTAAGCATCTAATGGAGTGTAGATAGATCAGATAGAGATCTATAGAAAGATAGATAGATAGATGGATTAAATTTCATTTTGGTCTATAGTGCTTGGTTGATATTAAAACCTTCTGCTGAAGAGGATAGAAGGTGAATAAAAATATTTAAAACTTAAAGGGAAGGGCTATCTGAGTCTAATGAGTTTTGTGTTTGCTGGCACATTTCCCAAAGATTTGGGGCTTATGTAATAAGAGATGCCAACGTTTCCTGTTCTATTACTGTCCAACAACCAATCAGATGTTAGTACAGGCAAACTTTGGCACCTCTTATTACATAAGCCCTTTTGTCTGGCTAGTTGAAAAAGTAAGCATTCTCAGGGAGATTCAATATAAGTTCTTATTGTTTAAAATGGTGCTAATTTTGCCCCAACCAATAAGATGTTAGCTTTCAAATGTTAAAGTGACTGTCCACCCCTCTCTACAAAAATCTATATCTTGTACAATACCCCCCAAAAGCTGGACATCGTTTTATAGAAAATCTTTAAATCAACTCCCAGCCACAGATATAATACTTACATGCTCCACTATCCACTGCCGCTTCCAGTCTCCTCACTCTGTCTCCACTGCGGCTGCAGTGTTCTGTTTGTGTTCTTGAGCAGCCGCACTGGTGACTGCTCCGGGAATGGCAGTCAGTGATTGGCCATGATGTCACTGTCACAGCCGACTCTGACTTCCTTACCTGGAAGTGCAGAGCCGCGGCGGAGGATCGAGGAGGAGCATGTAAGTATTATATCTGTGGCTGGGAGCTGATTTAACGATTTTCTATAAAACGATGTCCAGCTTTTGAGGGGTATTGTACAAGATATAGATGTTTGTAGAGAAGGAGTGGACATTCCATTTAATAATATCTGATTGGTTGGGGCAAAATTAGCTCCATTTTTAACTATAAGAACTTTTATTGAATAACCCTGAATGTGATGTGTTATTACAGGAAGGGAAAGCAACAAAAAATATGTTTTCTAACTTATAGAATTAATACTAATGAAGGGATCAGACCTACATGGGTCTCTAGTTCCCCTGGTCTTCATTGTATGGTTCGGAATGTTAAAAGTTGCAAATTCTATTGTATAAAGATATATGGGACATTATTGTAAAATTATCCATTTTATAAGCAGATTTTGTGACTAGCCGGTATGTGCTACATTTACATTAAAGGGGCTGCATATATTTTTTATATAATGCACGTATGCGTGGACGGTACAACAAAATGTTTACAATAATAAGTTTTAATAAATCTTTAACTAAAATAAACAAAAAATCAGGATAAAAATGATGCACCTTATCCTTACTATGAGGGGGATGCACCGAGAGACGCTATTGGCTCCCATGAGCATTCGCAACTGCGATGTTATATACGAATAGCATCTCTTGGTGCAACGCAAAGTGTAGGAATCGACATATATCATCGATTGTGGCAACTGTGGGTTTAGTTCCACATTAGCCATGCTACGACATTGGGCTTAGCACCATACACATGAAGAATCTTTATGTACCATGAAGTAGGTACATATCCCTGTATGAAAAGGATATTGCTTTTAACACATGAGACTGAACACCCACAGGTTTGACGAGCAAGGCCTGGCATGTTATATGCAAACTTAGAATGTGATGTCAGTCTGAACTTGGTAAACAACTTATTACCTTCTAATAAATTCTACAAGACAATAAGGCCCAGGGCCAGGAATTTACCTTCCCAGTAATTACAGCTAAAGTATTTCAAAGTGGGACCTAAAACTAGAATAAACCAATTTGTTATTTGTTATTTTAATAATAATATGTCTGGCCCTCCAGATTGGTAAATCATCATTGTTCTTCTGGCCAATCCAACCATTGCCAGTGATCATATGGAAATACAGTCACGAGAAAAATAAAGCACATCTTCTTTAAATGCTTAAGGTCGGAGCATCAGGGTGGGAGGCTTTAAGTGTTTCTTCTGATCGAAAATCCAAAAGCAAGAACATCTAGCTGTGTATGGAGAGCTTAAACTGGAAACAAACCCTTTAGACAGGATTTGCTGATTATCGAAATAATAATACTGTGGGTTTTAATAGAACCCAGTTTCGAATCGAATCCGAGGGTTTCGAAGTCCAGACGAAACTTTCAGAACTCCCGGAATTTACAAAACACGAATCTTTATCAAAATTTGATAATTATCGAAATCGAAAGTAGATGATTATCGAAAAGTAGCTATCGATTTCTGTAACTCTCGAAAGTATGGATTGATTTCGGTAACCCTCGATAGTTATATCGATAATCCTCGGAAGTGTCTGTTTGTTTCGATAACCCTCGAATTCGTATTTTCGTCAACCCTCGAAAGTAGATATCGATTTCGGTAACCCTCGAATGCATGTTTCGATTTCGGTAACCCTCAAATATGTAATATCAGTAACCCTTTGAAAGTAGTGTTCGATTTCGGTAACCCTCGAAAATCGAATGCGGAAGCTCCAAAACAGCCCGATAGAGAGGAAAGATAGTTTTTAAATAAGTTGTATTTATATTTACGGGTTCCCCAGACCATTCCCCAGGTCCCAGTGTTAGTTACAGTAAACTACTATTACTATATGATCCTTAAAATTGATAGAAACTTTCAAATTTTTTTCTCCCATAGACTTCTATAGGTCTGTTTTTGAATTTTTGAATTTACAGTTAAATTAGAAAATTCAAAAACAGGACGAAACTCATCAGTTTCGAACATCTCTAATTATGAGGCAAATGTATGCCATTAAACTGACCAATGCTGACAAAACAGTGTTGTCAGCCTTGGGATCGGTAGTTAATTTGTCTTGAAAAAGTCAAATTCCTGTTCTTTCTATTTCTTCTTCTTCCGTTTTATTCTTCCTCTTTTTTGGGCTGTATCTCCTCCCACAGTTTTTGAGCTAGAGACATGAAATTCGGTACAGACGTGCGGGACATATAGATAAGGAATCCGCGGAAGCGTTACGGTGCTATCGTCGAATTTTGGGCCATTTTTTCCCATAGACTATAATGGTAACAATCCTCAAATGTGGATACTTCAAAATAGTTTGTTTCATGGTCATAAATACAAACGGTGATACCCCCAACCCCCCACACAGACACAGGTACACCCACATACTGACCTACCTTTCCATTCCCATGGAAGCCATACTTAAAGGGTAACTATAGTCAAAAAAATTATTTTGATCAATCATCAATTAAAGTTAGTTATATAGTCATACATGCAAAAACACATACCCCCAACCTCATATGGGTACACACACCTACTGACCTACCCTTCCATTCCTGTGGCAGGCATACTTAAAGGGTAAATAAAGTAAAAAAATAATTTTGATATATCCTCAATAAAAATTAGTTTTATGGTTGTAAACACAAAAAAAGACATACCCCCCTCAACAAGAATCCGGTACACACACCTACTAATCTACTTATCCATAACTGTGGCAGCCATACTTAAAGGGTGTCTAAAGTCAAACAACTAATTTAGATTTTTCCTCAATAAAAGATAGTTTTATGGTTGTAAACACAAAAAAGACATACCCCTCAACCAGACCTATTTACACACACCTACTGATCTACGTATCCATTACTGTGGCAGCCATACTTAAAGGGTAACAAAATTTAAAAAAAAATTATTTAGATTTATACTCAATAAAAGATAGTTTTATGTTTGTAAACACAAAAAAGACATACCCCTCAACCAGACACATTTACACACACCTACTGATCTACTTATCCATTACGGTGGCAGCCATACTTAAAGGGTAACTACAGTAAAAAAAGGAATTTAGATTTATCCTCAATAAAAGTGGTTTTATGGTTGTAAACACAAAATAGACACACACCCTCAACCAGACCCATGTACACACACCTACTGATTTACATATCCATTACTGTGGCAGCCATACTTAAAGGGTAACTAAAGTCAAAAAAATTAATTTTGATCAATAATCAAAAAAGGTTTATTTTTTTAACCCCCACGTGGCACAGGGACATGCACCTACTGACCTACCTCTCCATTACGGTTGCAGCCCTACCTAAAGGGTAACTAAAGTCCAAATTTTTTTTTGACCAATCATCAAAACAGTTTTTTTAACCCCCTAACCCGACACAGGTACACACACCTACTGATCTACCTGTCCATTACTGTGACAGCCATACTTAAAGGGTAACTAAGATCAAAAAAGTAATTTTGACCAATCATCAAAAAAGTTTGTTTTTTAACTTCCAACCTGATCCAGGTAAACCCGACTACTCACCAACCCTTCCATTTTCATGGCAGCCATATTCAAAGGGTAACTATAGTCAAAAAAACTATTTTGACTAATCATCAACAAAGTTTTTTTTAAAACCCCCAACCTAACCCAGATACATACTACTGACCTATCCTTCCATTACTGTGGCAGCCATACTTAAAGGGTAACTAAAGTCAAAAAAACTAATTTCAAAAAAGTTTGTTTTTTTAACCCCCAACCTGAGACAGGTACACACACCTACTTACCTACTCTTCCATTTCTGTGGCAGACATACTTAAAGGGTAATTATAGTCAAAAATCCATTTTGATCAATAATCAAAAAAGGTTGTTTTTTTATCTTCCAACCTGACACAGGTGCATACACTGACTGAGGTATCCATTCATTCATGTGGCAATCATATTTAAAGGGTAAGTATAGTAAAAAAAAACACATTTTGATCAATTATCAAAAAAGTTAGTCTTTTATCCCCCAACCTGACTCGAGTACACACACCAACTGACCTGCCTTTAATTTATGTGACAGCCATATTTAAAGGGTAAGTAAAAAACAACAATGTCCCCATCATTGGCATTATTGAGTTTTAAAATCTGCAGCACAAACACATACATTCCCTTCCAAAATGTGGTCTTTCAAGCCAAATTCAAAGTTTATACTTAAACTTTCCCTTTCTAGTTTCTTACTGAAAATTGCCGTTTGTCACGATTGGGCTCCTCTATTTACAATAGAAGTCACATATGCATACTCAACAGGAAATCTATGACTATGACATCTATATAATAGGAAATATTACAAATTGTGTTGTTGCTTTGAGAAACAGTATTTATTATATACTATTAGTTAATACAATATGTATGTAGACAAAGTTCAATGTGCATCAGTACATTGGAAAAGAAAAAAGTAGTGACCAATGTAAGACATAGTTGTATCTAGGTATGTATATCTTTATTTATAATGTGTCAGGATAAGTAAAAAGCTGATGAAGAGGAATTGTTATAGGGAAATGTCAGGACCAATAAAATATTGTAGTGGTGTAAATTAAATGTAAATATCCCTGTCAAAGGTTCTTGTTAGTGATGTACCATAAATTCTGATTTAGGGCCATTTCTATAAGCACAGGCTGGGATATGTTCCATGGGATCACAGAAACCTATGAGAATGGGGGGCATTCAGGGAAATCTTTGCAGAATGTAGCACACTTGGCAATTACTAGGAATGTACTAGAACTCGAATTCGGACCCAAATTCGAGGATCGATAACCCTCGACTTTAGCACTCCATAACCCATAGATTGCGGTGTTCGGTACATTTGTGGGTTATGGTCCAATTTGAGGGTTACCGAATGCTACATTCGAGGGTTATGGCTGGATTTGAGGGTTAGCAAACACTACATTCAGGGGGTTATCAATGAATTTGAGGGTTACCGAATGCCACATGGTTATGGGTGAATTTGAGGGTTAGTGAACGGCGATAACCCTTGAATGTAGCATTCGCTAACCCTTTGAATTCGGCGATAACCCTCAAATGTATTGTTCGCTAACCTTCAAATGTAGCAATAACCCTCAAATGCAGCGTTTGGTATCTCTCGAGTTATGTAATAACCCTTGAATGTAATGTTCGCTAACCCTCGAATTTGTCAATAACCCTTGAATTCCCCCATAATGTAGCGTTTGCTAACCCTTGAATTTGGCAATAACCCTCAAATCCAGCAATAAACCCCAAATGTAGCATTTGGTAACCCTCAAATTTAGCGATAACCCTTAAATGTAGCGATCGATTTCAGTAACCCTCAAAACTCAAGGCGGAAGCCCGACCATTTCCCGATCGTGAGGAAAGTTAGAGTTTAAACAAGATTTGGTGATATGTACGTGTTCCCCAGACCATTTCCCAGGTCCCAGAGCCATTTACAGTGAGTGAACTTTAGGAAGTTCAGCCATCTCTATAATTCTAAATTCTATTGTGCCAAACCTGTTCTCTAAATGCGTAACTCTACTGAAATGTATAGTATTATATATAATATAAACTTTATAGTGCATATTCCAATTAAATAGGATTTAGTCTAGAGGCGCACTCTCTGATTCTACTCTCAAGGCATAAACATGATCCCTGGCACATTGTTTGAGAAACACTTGCCTAGGGCAGTGCCAGTATAGAAAAATCCCTTTTCTCTACAGTTAATGTATAGGGTTCCAGTATAGGGTTTCACTGCTCTTGTGTATGTATTTCTTATAGCTGCTGTTACTAAATATTGTGCTGTTCCAGTAGCTGTTCCTCTCTTGTTTAAAGTAGCCACAAGTGCAGGGGTGTTCAATTAAATGTCACAGGGGGCTGCATAAGAATCTTGGATTGTGGTGAAGGGCCAGACCAACAGGTTCAACTTAATTCTCATTATATAGAATTTTTATAAAAAGATAAATCAATATCCCTGGTTCATTGGATTTTTTTTACTATTAGTTATTAGCAATTTATAATGCATAAGGCTCTGGACTTTCAATGGGGAGGTGCAGTGGAATATATCCTTAAAAAAACCTCTTACCTACGTAGTTAAGAGGTTTTTATAAGAATATACACTGCACCTCCCCATGGAATGTCTGTCACCTTAACAAGAAAGAATTTTAGTTATTTCCACAGAAACACGAACATACTGCACAGACCTGAAGTAGAAATCAGCTGAGCAGCACTGCGTTACATCTGTGCTTCTGTGCTTCAGGTTAGTTAAACTGCCGGGGGTCTGTAATGAGTCGTCCACAGTGCAGCCGGGGAGACCGAACTGCTTCCTATGAGTCATAGGAAGCACATCCCAGTCTCTCCTTGGTGACTTATATATCCTTATATTACATTGTAAGGGGCGCATTATCCCTTATATAATAAAAGGCGTGTAATATCTAATACTAATCTATTGATTGGGTCATCATTTTTTTTCTAAAATAAAATAAATCAATAAATCAACTAATATTGAGATTTTTTGGGAACAGGTCTAGTATTGAGGGGCCATTCAGGGGCAGCCAAAGGGCTGCATCTGGCCCCCGGCCCTTTGTCCAGGTCTGCTCTAGTGTAACCACTACACTCACTGCCTAACATGGGAGCATGTGTGAAACTAACAAACTACACACAGGGCGCCTTTCATATACAGGGGACTACTTTTTGAAATGAAAGTCTTTTAAGAGGGTGTGGCTATTAACTTCTGGGATAACATGGGATGTGTCCGGTATTTGTACAGTAACTGCAGAGTCACAATCTAATCATTGGCAGCGTTCTCTGTAGTGGGCTTTTCCTTGTGTGCAAATCTGAACAATTTCTATGACTAAGTTTTTAATGGATAATAAAATAAAAAGGGTAACACACCCATATTATTTAAAACAGAAAAGAAATGTACATATGTGCAGTATCTGTTATAGACAGACCTTCCCAGCTACAGTACACTCATTCTCCTACTGCTATGATGACTGTGTTCACTGGTACTATGACAAATTATCATAAGATATTTATATCTTAATCATGTAGGTAACTGCCAGAATGAAGGCATGGCATGAATGAGATTTTATTATCGGATTATGAACTCATATAATGGACACTTGCATTAGTACCGATAGTACTCCCTGGTGGCAGCTGTGGGTATTATTGGTGGGCATCCCAAAACCTTGCACCAAAGGTGACCCCGGGCTTTAAAAAAACTAAAAAACAATGAATAAAGTACTAGTCAGGAAAATGTGTTGTAGGGTAAACTTTCTTATTTCATTCAGGTGGAAGTCTGGACTATATTTTATGGTAGTACAGGGAAGGGATATTAACCAGATAATAACCAGCACTGAAATATGATAGTAAAAAATATAATTAATACTAATGTAATTTAAGTTAATAAGGGAATATACTTATTAACTATAAAAATCTTGCTGCTATTCCACCTTGCGCAGAAAAAAAGATCATGATCGGGATGATCCTCTGGGTGGGGGATTTGAAGGCTGTGGTAGTACTTGTTTCTGGTGATCAGGAGGGGGTAGAGGCCCTGTCTCCTTTTCCTTGGGGGGGAGAGGAAGTTGCAGAGTGGTGTTCTTCCTTTTTTGGGGGGTGAGGAGTCTTCTTTCTTTACCTTGCTTTATGCCTTTTTACCTGTGGGGGGAACAGAGGTGCATTTTAGGTGGAGGAGTGTCTCTCTTTTACCCTGTGTCATGTCTTCCTGAAGGAAGTCCCGCCTCCTCAACTTTTACTGTTCATGCGCTGTTTGGTATTGGGGTAGGGTTGTTAATCATTTATTTTAGTAAAGAAATTCTGCAAATTTGTAGATTATAATGGATAATGTACTACCAACTTTAAATTATAGGGATATTAGACATTAATAATATATGGTAGAGTCACACAAACCCTTTGGAATGTGATAGACTGGGATTAAAAAAATGGCACATTGTTCTTTTATCACATTGATGTAATTATCATGAGTTACATGCCAGTAATTACCCAAATTAGGGCATAATGTGTGAACTTGTTGTAAGAATATATGTGAAAGTGCCACCGTCTTTTAAATTAAATCTTTAATGGATTATTTTACACTTCACAGATCAGCACAATGTTCTCCACACAAATGCCTTGGAGCATTTCATTATTAGGTAAGTATCTTTCTTTCTCTGATTCTAAAAAGCAATTGCAGCATCTCATCCATCTTCCCTCAAACAGCTACTGGCAATTGCAGTACACATGTTGTTTTCTAGATCTAAAACCTGGGTGCAAAAGCTTTGAAAGGTTACAGATAATCTTCAATAACAGGTTACAGGTTACCCCTTAATAATAATTTTAAAAATTGCTTGATCTAGGGACAAACATTTCGGGCCTGATTAACCCATGTGTGCTAACTAATATTGAATAGGTTAGTGCAAGTTTAACTTAATTGCACTGGCTGCACCAGTTTCACTAAAGACACCCGTGCAACCGGCACAATCTATTTAATAAAGGATTTGCACCACTTTTACCGCCACAATTTAAGACCAGCTAATGGCTGGTCTTAAAGTGGCGCTGGGGTAAAATCCCTTTTGGGATTTACCACCAGGTGCAAATCCAGTATTAAATATGGGAAGCCATATTTGCCCGGAGCAATTTGCAGCTCTTCAGCTCTTTGCAGGCCCTTCAGGTCATATACACAAACGTTCCTATCTACAGGTGATTGGCTGCAGAGCCCATGAGGTATGTCATGCTATATATCATGTATATATGAATGTATGTATAGTTTATTTATAAAGCGCCACTTGGGGACACAGCACTGTACAATAACAAAATTCAAAAAATGTGACCTCATAATGCAAACACAGGCGGTTGAGCAAAGAGCATGAGCAAATAACTTTTCTATCAATGTCCAGATCCATTAGCTGTAATCAGCCATGCAATGTATTGCAGAATGAAAAAACAGCCAGAAAGTTTACATTTGCATGAATATCTTGCCTGATTGCCAACCATTTACCAGTATGCCATACATTTGAAGTGTCAGTTTGCCAGTTATTATCCAGTCTTGGTTTTTTGGCCATTTGACCTGTCATGTATTTTTCAAAGATAATTTCACCACATAGTTTCCAGCCATTTAAACTATTTTTATCTTTTAAGCTTATTAATAATTTTGTAAGACTTTTATGCAAGATTTTTGAATGTCAGCAAATAAAATGGTTAAAATCCTGAAAAATTTAACTCCTAAATCACATTCACAGAGAGTTGCTATTGCAACATCTATACAGTCCAATGTGTCCTGTTCCCACCAGTGCGTTGCGTTGAATAGTGCTGCGATAACGCACAGCTGCATACATTTTTACCCGCTCGTTGTAGTGTGAAAGAAGCCTTAGGGGGAAAGTATTTCAAGATCATTTGGGATCATTTTTTGTTTATCATTGTCTAACACAGAACATTTCTCTGCTGCTACCAAGATAAAAATAAACAGCATTCAATATAAAGTATGGGCATCCCCCGCCAGCTGTAATCCTCTGTAATAAAAGAGCAGCACTGCACATTTTCCTTATATATTATCCATATAATTATGTAAGAGTATTAAGGAGTGTCACATGTAATTTGCTGAAGTCTGGACCACAGAGTGGTTTTGATTGACATGAATGGTGATTGGATTCTTCTTAGAACTTTGCTGCGTGATATTCTGGCACAACAATCTTGTCGGAACAATTCTAAAGTTTATGTAATTTTTGGAAGACATCTGGAAAATAAAAATTTTAATCAGACATGTCTTTAATTAATTAATGAACATATCACACTTGTAGGTGATTTTGTTTTTGTTCTGCAGAGACAAAAACAATTAAGCTGTTAACACAAGATCATCAGAACTAGAGAAGAGTAATGGGAGGAGGTTTAAATAGGTGTTAATATTCCCAGTATTGGACTAAGACACCTACAGGTTTTATTACACAAGATCAGGTGGGAACTTTACTATGTTAGTTGATCAGGCCAGTCTTTGCTCCAATATTTGATACTACAGTATCAGCGTGTGCCCACCTTAAGAGGTAGAAAAGTTTTCCAGTGCTATTAATCTGCAGTAACCAATCAGATGTTATCTAACTGCAATAGACCTGTAAAAAGTTTACTTCTGATTGGTTGACTGCAAATTAATAGCACAGGCAATCATTTTCACCCCCAATATGCTGTACAGTATACTATATAGTACGGAAGCAGAAATGCCTAATTTGTGTGTTTTATTTCTGACAGTTTTCATCTAAGAACCACGCCTGTCTAGTAAATTCAGACAAACAGGTCATTACTGCAATTATACCACAATCACTACCAAATAAAGATGTAGAATAAAAGATTAGCTCCCTGTCACGAATAAAGGTTTTTGGTATAACTAGACAACTATTATTAAAGGGGAACTACAGTGGAAGAATCACATTAAGACTTGAAGGCTAGAAATGCTAAAACTATGATAGGGCCCCTATCCATGCCTCATCCACAGAGGTATTCTGGAAAGGAGGCTATTTCTGTCATAGGAAAAATAAGAAGATGGGACCCCTGCGGTGTTTCCCCCTGCCCCCCTCTAGTAATGCCCCTGGTCGGTAGTTTCATAGTGACAATATATCTGAAGTTGTGAAAGTTCAACAGTTGGGGACTTTCATTTTTCAGTGATAGACTTTCTCAGTAGCTCAGAATTACCCATGGTGCTTTGCTCCTTATAGACCATGAAATGTTTTCAATCCTTCACCCTCCTTTGTAACTTTTCTATTGCATGGTGTAGACTGCATTGGTTTCAATACAAGTTTACTTTTAATTGGCTAATTAAATTCAACCCACTATTGGTCCCACTCTGTAGTTTAAAATAAACCTTACCTTACATCTCTGCTCCTTATGGTTCTCTAGCAATGCATTTTCAAAGTCCAGGAAACTGAAGACTCCAAGATGTCCGTGAGCCATCCAGTCCTTGCTGATTCCTTGTTCTCATCAAGGTCTAAGGCATGCGCAGTGCCCCCCTCCCACCATCTGGATCCATACTCAGCCATCGTTACACCTATCGTTAAAACCTCTGGATGTAAGGTAGGTAACCCCCAAACGCCGAAATATTTCTTTAAAAAAAATATTTCTTTAAAAAAAAAACTGATACGTACAGAGCCTTCTCTCCGCAGCGTTTCCAGTGACATCAGCCGCGTCTGTGATTGGCAAAGTTCATTATGGGGGTGGACATGCCTTTTAAATACACCTAAAAAGTGAGATGCATAGACTACAATTAAAGGGGAATCTATACAACATAGAGTCGTAGACTGTTATTTATTTCAACAAATCCCTGGTGTTGGTTCATTTGGTCAGTTTAAAAGGTTTCTTGATTTGAATGTTAATTAAAACAGCAACCTTAAATGCAGCACATATACCCTTCAAAATGACCCCTTTAGGACTAGGCCACATAATGCAATTTAACACTAGGTGTGCTGGGGACGTTTGCGCCACAATCCATTGATCCGAGCACATGTGATCACCATTTTTGATGCGATTTGCATGCACGCCAATCCCCGAAAATGGCAGGGATCACAGCACGAGCGGCCACCAACGCACACAGAGCACATGCGATTGCGCATGCAACACTTGCACTTAGTGTGGCCTCGGCCTTAATAGAAACAACAAACTGCCAAACTGCAAGCAGAGGATAGTGAAGTGACCCTGATCTTAGCACAGCTCTTTGCAATGTATTTCTCATTAGTGTACCTTTTTAAAGGGCATGCCCACCCATAAAATGAAATTTCATACACAGGCTAAGCACCTCGCATGCGCTCTGTTTGCGCAACATTGTTTCTATATATGTAACTTTTCAATGGGGAATGTTGGCGGGTATGTTTCTGCACAATATTCAATAATTTATAGCATATAATGTGATATTAATCTGACATAATTTATACTTTAACAAACATATCAACATCCCCCTAAACCTAAACAATGTGCTGTGCAGGCTCTGCTAAAATCTTTATTATCCTAAAACCCCATTTAAAGACAGAAATAGACTAATTACAGGGCTACAGACATTTCAGTACATTTTACAGGAAATTGTTGGAGGGTATGTTTTAACCTGGGACACAGAAAACAAACAACTTATCCTTAAAAGGTATCTCCACCCCTAAATTAAACTTTTTTTTATGTATAGCTCACCCCACCTCCACTTTAAGCACATTATGTACAATGCACTATGCACTTAGCCCAAGTTGTTTTTTCACTTAAGTTGCCCTTTAAGTCCTTTAAACACCAAGGTTTTTTTCCCCCAAGAGCTGCAAGCACGCTAAAATACCTTAAAGGGCATGTCCACCCCCAAAACTATTTTTTGCAGTAGTGTAGGGACTCTATCCTGTGTACTTTTGCCATATACTTTCATTATTTTTTTGGAACAGTTATCAAGTTATTTTCATTTTTGTGTTTCTTATGGGTGTAGCAATTGATTTCTCTCCTCCTACAGTGGGCAGTGCGCTTGTAGTCAATGGAGATATGTCCACCAATCAGAAGGGTTTTGCATAATGATTAAAATAGCCCTTTCTCCATTTATTAATTAAACATGCAGAATCTGAGCAACTGATTTGCAAGTGCCACCTGGGATTCTGGGATTTTACATTAACACATTCCCTTCTTCTATAGTCATCAGAATTACATGATCTGATATTGTTGTGTGCAAGTAGCATGTTGATGTCAGATTGAATTAGTTTATCAATGGCGCGCACACACGCACGCACGCACACACACACACACACACACACACACACACACCTGAAACTTTTGAATGGCACCCAGGCATTTCCTTGATTGGAATGGAGTGCTGATCACTGCTGTTTGCTCTATAGTAAGACACAACAGTTGGTACAAGCAGAGCTGCATTTATTACAGACTGGTTACTTTTATACTTGAATTTATTCAGACTCATGTGTTTCGGATATCCCTTTAATTACCATGTTGCTCTCTACACTGGTTTGCAATCATCTCCCTCTGTTCTATTACTGGAGATTATTTCTGGTAAAATATTGGAACCAGATATTCCAACACATTAATAGCTCTGTTACTCAGACCTCCTGTTGAGCATTTATTTGGGATAACAAATCATACTTTTACTGGATTTTTTTTTTAATCTTCAATACTGATAGCAAAATACTGAGAACTAAACTAAGAGCCATCTGAACTAAGAGCTGCCCATTCAAGCTACCCAGCCAGAATCACTCAATAAGCTTATATCCCAGTTCATGCCTCAGAACAAAGCTATAACATCTCAGATGAAATGTAAAACTAAACTAGCTCTCCTTACTAAACATTCACTATTTGTAGTGACTCTTAAACCCACCCCCAATATCTGATTGGTCCAAGATCCAATGAGATCAGATTTAAGATTGTATCTAGACCAATCATATTTAAGGGGGGGGGGTTTAAGAGACACTATAAAACAGCATGAAATCTTCAGAGCAGCTCAGTTTCTAATCAACAGTTGAACTAGCAGGTCTTGCATTTGTATTTAGGTTAGAGATTTGCAAGTAGATGGCTGGTTATTTAGTTGGACTGCAGAAATGAATGTGTTGTAGCTCCTGGGATTCATACCTATGATGTTGTTGTATAGCATAACATAACATATATGTTGATATAACAGATAAATGAAATTAAAAGGGAACTGTGGTCTTCCATTTTGTATGTGCCTTATGGAGGCAGCCATTGATCACCTGATTATCTGGCCGCCGCCTTTACTGCTGGGAAATTCTAATTAACATACCAGAAATGCAAAATTAAATTATAATTCCCCAGAAGTCTCTTTACCCTTATTTACATAATGAGCAAGGGAGTTGTGGGGAAAACTCTCCCTAACTTGACTCCTTGTAAATCTTATTTTTCAAAGCCAGATGAAAAAAGCTATTGTTTACACGTGAATACCAAAACTAAATAAAGGCAGTGGTATGCACTATATTTGATTGCTTTTATAAAATATTCCTGTATATATTTGAACTATTTTAGAAGGTATTTGTCAAGAAAAAAAAAATCAGATTTCTGACCCAATAATTAAAAAAAATAAATATTTTTTAGCCCTTCTCTAATATAACATAAATAAAGAACTACATGGCAGTAGTGCCATTTTAATACTTGTCACCAAATACACAGGATCTAAGGCTCACCAGGGCTGAAGGTAGCTCATAGAGCCTACCCAGCCAGGTATATACTAGTCTAACAGCTATCTTTTGTAGCCCTTATCAGTACAGCAGCTAATCCAACACTAGGCTGCAATTCAGATCGCTTGCATTTTATAGTGTCTCCCATAAAAACCTTTAAAATCTGATTGGATTGAGTGTATTGGACCAATCAGATTTAGGGGTGGGGTATAGGGTTGGTCCAATAGCCAAGATCCAATCAGATTCAAGATTTAAATCAGACCAATCAGATTTTAAAGGTGTGTTTGGGAGACACTATAAAATGCAAGGGATCGAAATTGCTGCTTAGTATGGCTTAGCAGCTATACTGATAAGTTGTAGTCTTGTATTTAGGTATAAAGGCTACAACAGTTGACTGTTGGTCTAGTATACATCTGGCTGGGTAGGCTCAACGAGCTCCCTTCAGCTCTGGTGAGCCTTAGATCCTCATTATTTAGTAATTAAAACAGTATTAAAACAGCACTACTGCTGGATAATTCTCTATGTTATTTTAGAGCAGGCCCTATCAAAAAATCTTTATATCTTACATTTTTTTAATTAATGAACTAGAAAACTGATTTTCTTTTTTTTCTGGTCAAATTCCTTTGTATATATATATATTTATAAAATCAATCAAATATATTGCATACCACTGCCTATATATATATATATATATATATATATATATATATTATTAATGTGTAAACATATAGCTTTTATTCATTCTGGGCTTTGAAAAATAAGATTTACAAGGACTCAAGCGAGTTAGGGAGAGTTTTCCCCACAACTCCCTTGCTTATTATGCAAATGAGGGAAAAGAGACTTCTGGGGAATTATAATTTGATTTTGCATTTCTGGTATGTTAATTAGAATTTCCCAGCAGAAAAGACAACAGTGAGCATGCTCCAACCCTAAACCAAGGCAGCGGTCAGATGATCAGGTGTAGAGATGTCCGAACTTCGCAAAATCCGGTCCGCTTGAGGATCCGCGAATTTCCGAAAAAATTCGAAAATTCGAAAATCCGTGAGTGGACCCATTAAAGGGGAACTGTGGTCTTCCATTTTGTATGTGCCTTATGGAGGCAGCCATTGATCACCTGATCATCTGGCCGCCGCCTTTACTGCTGTCTTTACTGCTGGGAAATTCTAATTAACATACCAGAAATGCAAAATTATTAAAAAATTTGATTATTTTGTCTGCACCACTGGGATTTTTTGGAATTTGACTCATGTTATATGCTGTTACATACCATGCAATTTTTTGGGATTGATCTCAGATGTTCAAACCATGCATCAGTCAATGGGGCCAAAAAAAATGTTCATGGGTTTTTTGTCTGTCTACATCTGACTCCCGAACCATCCTCGAGCGGAAGACGATCGTACATTTAGGAACCACTGCTGATCTGCCTGTACCGCCCACTCGCCGCGCGAACTGCAGCCTTCACTACTTTTGCCGGGACTAAGCATCTAAGGAGTGTAGATCGACAGATAGAGATCTATAGAAAGATAGATAATAGATGTATTAAATTCATTTGGTCTATTAGTGCTTGGTTGATATACAACCCTTCGGCTGAAGAGGATAGAAGGTGTAATAAAAATATTTAAAACTTAAAGAGGGAAGGGCTACTGAGTCTAATGAGTTTTTGGGTTTGCTGTCCATTTCCCAAGATTTGGGGCTTATGTAATAAGAGATGCCAACGTTTCTGTTCTATGACTGTCCAACAACCAATCAGATGTTAGTACAAAGGCAAACTTTGGCACCTCTTATTACATAAGCCCTTTTGTCTGGCTAGTTGAAAAGTCAGCATTCTCATGGAGATTCAATATAGTTCTTATTGGTTTAAATGTCTAATTTTGCCCACCACCATAAGAATGTTAAGCTTTCAAATTTGTAAAGTGCTGTCCACCCCTCTCTACAAAAACTATATCTTGTACAATACCCCCAAAAGCTGACATCGTTTTATTAGAAATCTTTAATCAACGCCCAGCCACAGATAATAATACTGACACATCTCCACTATCCACTGGACGCCGCGTCAGTCCCCCCCCCCCCAGTCCTCACTCTTCCCACTGGCGCTGCAGTGTCTGTTTGTGTTCTTGAGTCAGCCGCACTGGTGACTGCTCCGGGAATGGGCGGTCGTGATTTGCCATGATGTCACGGCACAAGCCGACTCTGCGTCCTTACCTGGAAGTGCAGAGCCGCTGCGGAGGGAGTCGAGGAGGAGCCTGTGAGTATTATATCTGTGGCTGGAGTGATTTACGATTTCTATAAAACGATGTCCGCTTTTAGGTGTATTGTACAAGATATAGATGTTTTGTAGAGAAGAGTGGACATTCCATTTAATAATACGGATTGGTTGGGGCCAAATTAGCTCCATTTTTAACTATAATAACTTTTATTGAAAACCCTGAATTGATGTGTTATTACACGGAAGGGAAAGCAACAAAAAAATATGGGTTCGAACTTATATAGAATTAATCTAATGAAGGGATCAACCTACATGTCTCTAGTTTCCCCTGGTCTTCATGTAATGGTTCGGAATGTTAAATAGTTGTCAAATTCTCTTGTATCAAGATATATGGGCATTATGTAAAATTAGCCATGTTATAACAGATTTGGGACGAGCCGGTAGGTGCTACTTTCCTTAAAAGGGCTGCATATATTTTTTTTAGAATGCACGTAGGTGGACGTACAACAATGTTTCCAATAAATAAGTTTTATTAATAAACTCTTAAAAACTAAAAGAACAAAAAATCAGATAAAATATGCACCTTATCCTTACTATGATGGGGATGCACCGAGAGACGCTATTGCTCCCATGAGCCGGTTCGCAACCGGCGAATTATATACGAATAGCATCGCTTGGTGCAACGCAAAGGTAGGAAATCAGACATATATCATCGATTGTGGCAACTGTGGGTTTAGTTCCACATTAGTCCCATGCGACGACATTGGGCTTAGCACCATACACATGAGAGAATCTTTATGTACCAGAAGTAGTACATAGCCCTGTATGAAAGGATAATGTGCTGTAACACATGAGACTGAACACCCACAAGGTTTTACGAGCAAGGCCTGGCAATGTTAATGCAACTTAGAATGTGATGTCAGTCTGAACTTGTAAACAACTTATAGACCTTCTATAAATTCTACAAGACAATTACGGCCCAGGGCCAGGAATTTCATTCCCATAATTACGGCTAAGTATTCAAAGTGGGACTAAAACAAATAAACCAATTTGTTATTTTGTTTAATTTTTTTATAATAATTGTCTGGCCCTCCAGATTGGTAAATCCATCATTGTTCGTCTGGCCAATCCAACCAGTGCCATTGTCATATGGAAATACAGTCAGAGAAAAATAAAGCACATCTTCTTTAAAAGCTTAAGGAGGTCGTAGCACACATCAGGTTGTGATGCTTTAAGTGTTTTCTTCTGATTCGAAATCCAAAGCAAGAACATCTAGCTGTGTAAGTGGAGAGCTTAAACTGGAAACAACCTTTAGACAGGATTTCTGATTATACGAAATAATAATACTGTTTGTGTTTAATAGAACCCAGTGTCGAATCGAATCGAGGGTTTTTTCGTAAGTCCAGACGAACTTTCAGAACTTCCCGTAATTTACAAAACGAAGAATCTTTATCAAACTTTGATAATATCGAATCGAAAGTAGATGATGATCGAAGTAGCTATCGATTTCTGTAACTCTCGAAGTATGGATTGATTTTCGGTAACCCTCGATAGTTAGATCTATAATCCTCGGAAGTGGGTCTGTTTGTTTCGAAACACCTCGAATTCAGTTATTTCTGTCGTCACCCCTCGAACTTAGATATCGATTTCGGTACCCTCTGAATGCTGTTTCAGATTTTCGGTAACCCTCAAATATGTAATATCGTAACCCTTTGAAAGTAGTGTTCGATTTCGGGTAACCCTCGAAAATGCGAATGCGAAGCTTCCAAAACAGGCCCGATCGAGAGGCAAGATAGTTTTAAATAGTGTATTTATATTTAAACGGGTTCCCCAGAACATTCCCCAGGTCCCAGTGTTAGTTACCGTAAACTAACTAGTACTAATGATCCTTAAAATTGATAGAACCTCAATGTTTTTTTCTCCCATAGACGTCGATAGGTCTTTTTTGAAATTTTTTGAATTTACAGTTAATTATGAAATTCAAAACAGACGCAACCATCAGTTCGAACATCTCTAAGTATGAGCAAATGTCTGCCCTTAAACTGACCAATGCTGTACAAAACAGTGTGTCAGCTTGGGGAATGTAGTTATTTTCTTGAAAAAGTCAAATTCCTGTTTCTTTCTATTTCTTCTTTTCCGTTTATTCTTCCTCTTTTTGGGGCTGTATCCCTCCCACAGTTTTTGAGCTAGAGAATGAAATTCGGTACAGA
This sequence comes from Hymenochirus boettgeri, assembly GCA_019447015.1. Taxonomy (NCBI): domain Eukaryota; kingdom Metazoa; phylum Chordata; class Amphibia; order Anura; family Pipidae; genus Hymenochirus; species Hymenochirus boettgeri. The sequence goes on along the minus strand of CM033470.1, from coordinate 97,445,155 downwards.
CGTGCGGGACATATAGATAAGGAATCCGCGGAAGCTTACGGGTGCTATCGTCGAATTTTGGGCCATTTTTTTTCCATAGAACTCTAAGGTACAATCCTCAAATTGGATACTTCAAAATAGGGTTTTGTTTCATGTCCGTAAATACACGGTTATACCCCAACCCCCCACAAGACCAGTACACCACATCTCTGACCTACCTTTCCATCCCATGGAACCAGACTTAAAGGTAACGCTAGTAAAAAAATTTTTGATCACTCATCACTTAAAGTTAGTTTATATAGTCCATACATGCAAAAGACACATTACCCCACCTCATATGGTCACACAACCTACTGACCTACCCTTCCATTCCTGTGGCAGGCCATACTTAAAGGGTAAATAAAGTAAAACAATAATTTTGAATATATCCTCAATAAACATTGTTTTTTATGGTTGTAAACACAAAAAAAGACATACCACACCACCCCACCCCCCTCCAACAAGAATCCGGTACAAACAACAGCACACACCTACTATCTACTTATCCCTAACTGTGGCAGCCATACTTAACAGGGTGTCCTAAGTCAAACAACTAATTTTAGATTTTCCTCAATAAAGATAGTGTTTATGGTTGTTAACCAAAAAATACATACCCCTCAACCAGCCTATTTACACAACACCTACTGATCTACGTATCCATTACTGTGGCAGCCATACTTAAGGGTAACAAAATTTAAAAAAAATTATTTAGATTTAATACTCATCAAGATAGTTTTTTATGTTTTTGTAACACCAAAAGACATAATACCCCTCAACCAGACACCTTTACCTACACCCTACTGAGCTACTTATCCATTAACGGTGGCAAGCCATACTTAAAGGGTAACTACAGTAAAAAAGGATTTAGATTTATCCTCAATAAAAGTTTTTTTCTGGTTGTAAACCAAAATAGACACACACCCTCACCAGACCCATTTACACACAAACAACATACTACTGATTTCCTATACATTACTGTGGCATCCCTACTTAAAGGGTACTAAAGTCAAAAAAATTAATTTTGATCAATATCAAAAAGGTTTATTTTTTTAACCCCCACGTGGCACAGGGACACATGCAACTCTACTGACCTACCTCTTCATTAGCGGTTGCAGCCCTACCTAAGGGTAACTAAAGTCCAAATTTTTTTTTTTGACCCAATCATCAAAACAGTTTTGTTTTACCCCTAACAGACACAGTTTCTACACACCCTACGATCTACCTGTCCATTACTGTGACAGCCTACTTAAAGGGTACCGTAAGATCAAAAAAGTAATTTTGACCAATCAACAAAAAAGTTTTGTTTTTAACTTCCAAACCCTGATCCGGTACCCGACTACTCATCGACTACTCACCAACCCTTCCATTTTCATGGCAGCCATATTCAAAGTGAACTATAGTCAAAAAACTATTTTGACTAATCATCAACAAAGTTTTTTTTAAACCGCCCAACCTCACCCAGATACATACTACTGACCTATCCTTCCATTACGGTGGCAGCCATACTTAACGGTTAACTAAAGTCAAAACAACTAATTTCAAAAAATTTGTTTTTTTTAACCCCACCTGAGACAGGTACACACACCTACTTACCTACTCTTTCTCGTCCATTTCTTGGCAGACAATACTAAAGGGTAATTATAGTCAAAAATCCATTTTGATCAATAATCAAAAAGGTTGTTTTTTTTATCTTCCAACCTGACACATTTGCCTAACCCCTGACCTTAGGTAATCATTCATTCATGTGGCACTCATATTTTAAAGGGTAGTATAGTAAAAAAAAAACACATTTTGATCAATTATCAAACCGTTAGTCCTTTTTATCATATCTTATCCCCCACCTGACTCGAGTACAACACACACCTGACCTGCCTTTAAATTTAATTGTGTACCAGCCATATTTTAAGGGTAAGTAAAAACCACAATTCCCCATCATTGGCATTATTGAGTTTTTAAAATCTGCAGCCCAACACATACATTCCTTCCAAATGTTGTCTTTCAAGCCAAATTCAAAGTTTATCCTTAAACTTTCTTTGGCTCGATTTTCTTACTGAAAAAATTGCCGTCCGTTTTCACGATTTGGGGGCTCCGCTACTTTACAATAGAAGTCACATATGCAGACTCAACATGTAACATCTATGACTATACATCTATATTAGGAAGGTTTCAAGATTGGTGTTTTTTGCTTTTGAGAAACAGGGGGTATTTTAATTATAGACTATTAGTTAATACAGCAATGCTTTTGTAGACAAAGTTCAAGTGCATCCGTACATGGAAAAGAAAAAAGTAGTGACTCAATGTAAGACATGTTGTAGGGTCAGGTTGTATATCATGTATTTATAGATGTGTCCAGGAAAGTAAAAAGCTATGAAGAGGAATTGTTTTGAAGGATAAATGTCAGTACCATAAAATATGTGTAGTGGTGTAAATTAAATGTAATATCCCTGTCAAAGGTACCTTGTGAAGTGATGTACCATAGACTGTGGCTTGGAGTTGTCCATTTCTATAAGTCACGAGCAGGCTGGGATATGTTCCATGGGATCACATAAACCTATGAGGGGGGGATGGTGGGTGCATTCATGGAAATCTTATCTTTGCGGAATGTAGCCACTTGGCATTACTAGAATGTCTAGGACTCGACTTCGGACCGCACGATGTCGAGGAGGATCGATAACCGCTTCGCTTTAGTCACTCGCATAACCCATAGATTGCGGTGTCGTACATTGTGGGTTATTGGTTCCAATTTGAGGGTTAACCGAATGCTCATTTCGAGGGGTTATGGGGGGGGCTGGATTTGAGGGTTAGCAAACACTACATTCAGTGTGTTATCATGAATTTGAGGGTGTACCGAATGCCACATGGTTATGGGTGAATTTGAGGGTTATTAACGCGATAACCCTTGAAATGTAGCATTCGCTAACCTTTGAATTCGGCGAAACCCTCAAATGTATTGTTCGCTAACCTTCAATGTAGCAATAACGCCTCAAATGCAGCGTTGGTATCTCTCGGGAGTTAATGTAATAACCCTTGAATGTAATGTTCCGCCATAACCCTCGAATTTGGTCAATAACCCTGATTCCCCCATACTGGTAGCGTTTGCTAACCCTTGAATTTGGCAATAACGCGGCGCTAATCCAGCAATACCCCCAAAGTAGCATTTTTGTAACCCCAAATTTAAGCGATAAATAAAAACCTTAATGGGCGATCGAGTCGTAAACCCCTCAAACTCAAGGCGGAAGCCCGACCATTTCCGCGATCGTGAAGGAAAGTTAGAGTTTAACACGATTTGGGTGATCTTAAACGGTGTTCACCCAGACCCTTTCCCAGTCCCAGAGCCATTTACAGTGAGTGAACTTTAGGAAGTTTCAGCCATCTCTATAATTCTAATTTCTATTGTGCCAAACTGTTCTCTAATGCTAACTCTACTGAAATGTAGAGTCTTATATATAATATAAACTTTTATAGTGCAAATATTCCCATTAAATGGATTTAGTCTAAGGCGCACCTCTCTGATTCTACCTCAAGTCATAAACATGATCCCTGGCACATGGGATGAGTCTTTGAGAACCCTTGCCTAGGGCAGTGCCAGTATAGAAAATGCCCTTTTCTCTACAGTTACTGGTTAGGGTTTCCAAGTATAAGGTTTCACTGCTCTTGTGTATGATTTTCTTATGCTCCTAGCTGCTGTTACTAAATATTTGCTGTTCCATAGCTGTTCCTCTCCGTTTGTTTAAAGTAGCCACAAGTGCGGGGTTTTCAGGTTCTAGGGGCAGTAGTGCAACAAGGGGGGCTGCGATAAGGAATGGCGTGTGAGTGTGGTGAAGGGCACGCGGGAGAAACGCCACAGGTGCATGACGTAATGTCTCAGCTGAGATAGTGAAATCGTATGCCTTAAAAAATAATGAAAACGGGGGCAGATCCGTCCCTGGTCATTGGCTTTTGTTTACTATTAGTTGATTAGCACTTTATTTGTGCATAATGCGTCTGGACTTTGCAAAACTGGGGGAGGGTGCAGGGTTTGAATATATGCCTAAAAAAACCCGCTCTTACCCTACGGTGAGTTTAGAGGTAGGTGTTGTGGATTGGGAGATGACAGCCGTGCTGGTCGCCGCTGCCGCCACTTTTATACGGTGAGATGTCTGTCCACCTGTAACAGAGAAATGAATTATCTCAGTTCGATGTCCACAGGAAACACGGGGTAACATAGCGATAGGGAAGGCGAGGAGCCTGGTAGATAGTGAAATGCAGCGTAGAAGTCCGCACACACAGCATAATCTTACATCTGGTTGCTATGGAGTGGGTGGCGGGGGTGTACAGGGGGAACGAAGGTCTCGCTTGGGACTCGCGAGGGGTGCCCCCCTTTACGAGAGAGTCAGTCGCAACGAGGTGTCGAAGCGCGCTCCCCCGCTGTGTGCTCTACACGTCGGCTGGAACCGGGGGCGCCTTCCGAGGATGGGCGATGAGAAGCACCAGCCGCGAGGCTCAAAGCCCGGTGTCTGCGTCTGGCGAGCGGAACACGGGTGCGGCTTTAGCACCAGCGCATTGTGGGGCTATGAGGGGGGCCCCGCCGACTATGCAGTAGTGATAGAGAAAACGGGGCGGGGGAATAGTCGATACTATCCATTAGCTTGGTGGGCTCATCACGTGGGTGGGGGCCGAAAAGGGCAAAAGAGATCAATAAAGCAACAATATGGAGAGTTTTGGGACAGTCATAGTAGGAGGGGCCATTCAGGGGCAGAGCCCACATCAAGGCTGCCGAGGTCTGCCCCAACATGTCGGCCCGCTTGGGTCCAGTCTCGCCTAGTGTAACAACTACGACCACGGGCCGGAACCAGCAAGGAGTAGGTCATGTGTAACTAAACCGACCAAACGACACAGCGGCGGGCAACACATGCGGAAGGCTCCCAATACCGGTCCTACGGTGAAACATGAAAGACTTTTATAGAGGATGTGTGGGCTATAGCTTCTGGCTGCACTCGCGAGACAGGGGAGGTTCCGGATATTTGTACATGTAGGGCAGCGCAGGCCCAAGCGAGAAGCAGGGCAGCGGCGCGCCGCGGGAGGGGGCTGGTCCTGGGTGCAAATCTGAACAATTGCTAGGACGAAGTTTTAATGATAAAAAATAAACGGGACACACCCAGATGTAGGTGAAAACAAGAAAAGGAAAGGTGGTGAAACATATGTGCAGATGATGTTAACCACAAAAAGCCAGACATCGCGTTGCCCAGCTACCGCGCTAACAGGCTACATATCCTCCTAAACCTGCTAGGAGTGATACGAGTGTAGTTCACTGGTACTGAGGGGGGGACACGGGATTAGACAGCGATTATGACTACATCAGACACACATAGAGGAAACGAGCGAAAGAATCCAGGTTGATAGTCTTAAAATCACTGTAGGCTAACTGCGCAGGTAAGAGTGGTGCATCGGCGAAATGAATTGATCATTATTGTTAATTATACGGATGATGAACTCTTATAATGGACAACGTGTTGCTTCATACGCAGAGGGCCCGGGGGGGGGGGGGGGGGGGGGGAGAGGGGGGAGGCAGGAGTATGTACTCACTGGGGTGGTGGCAAGTTCTGTGGGTATTGTGGTGGGCATGCGGGGATCCCACGCAAACCTGTGGCCACCAAAGGGGTTACCCCGGGGAAGCTTTTAAAAAACTAAGAAAACTGATAAGTACTAGTTCATGAATGTGTTGTAGGGTAACTTTCTTATTTCATTCAGGGTGGAAGTCTGGACTATATTCATTTATGGTATTACAGGGAAGGATTATTAACCAGATAATAACATCACTGTAAATATGATAGGTAAAAATATAATTATACTAATGAACATTTAAGTTAATAAGGGAAGATACTTTATTAACTATCAAAATCCTTGCGCTATTCCACTTTGCCAGAAAACAGAATATCAGAGGATGCCTGGGGATGATCCTCCGGGTGGGGATACATTGAAGGGCTGTGGGTAGTACTCTGTTTTGTGTAGTCGGGGGGAGGGAGTAGATGCCGCTGTCCCTTTTCCTTGGGGGGAGAGAAGTTGCAGAGTGTGTTCTTCCCTTTTTTTGGGGGGTGAGGAGTCTTCTTCTTCTTTTAACCTTGCTTTATGGCCTTTTTACCTGTGGGGGGAACAGAGGTGCATTTTTAGAGGTTGGAGGAGGTAGTCTCTGCTTTTTACCCTGTGTCCATGTCTTTCCTGAAGAAGGTCCCGCCTCTCAACTTTGTTACTGTTCCATGGGACCGAGAGATAGCGCTGTTTGGGTATTGAGGGTAGGGGGGTTGATGTGGTGGGAGGCATATTATTTTAGTAAAGAACATTCTGCAAATTTGTAATTCTAATGGCATATGTAATACAACTTTAAATATAGGGATATTAGACATTAATAATAGATGTAGAGTCACACAAACCCTTTGAATGTATAGACGGATTAAAAAAATGGCACATTGTTCTTTTAATCACATTGATGTAATTATCATGAGTTACATGCCAGTAATTTACCCAAATTAGGTCATTGTGTGAACTTGTTTGTAATAATATATGTGCAAGTGCCAACGTCTTTTTAACAATTACATCTTTAGATTGATTATTTTCACACTTCACAGATCAGCACAATGTCTCGGCACAACAAATGCCTTGGAGTCAAGTTCATTATTAGGTAAGTACTTTCTTTCTCGATTCAAAAAGCAATTGCCAGCAGCTCATCCACTCCCCTCAACGCTATACTTGGCAATTGCAAGTACACATTTGTTTTCTAGATCTAAAACCTGGGTGCACAGCTTTGAAATGTTACAGATAATCTTCAATAACAGGTTTACAGTTACCCCTTAATTAATAGTTTGTAAAAATTGCTGATTCGGGACAAAACATTTCGGCCTGATTAACCCATGTGTGCTAACTATATTGAATAGGTTAGTGCAAAGTTTAACTTAATGCACTGGCTTCACCAGTTTCAACTAAAGACAACCCGTGCAACCGGCACAATCTCTTTAATACAGATTTTGCACCACTTTTACCTATCCCCCAACCGGAGCCACAATTTAAGACCGCTAATGTGCTGTCTTAAAGTGGCGCTCGGGTAAAATCCCTTTTGGGTATTTACCGACCAGGTTCAAATCCAGTATTAATATGGGAAGCCATATTTGCCCGGAGCAATTTGCCGCTCTAGGCTTCTTCAGCTCTTTTGCAGGCCCCTTCAGGTCATATACACAAACGGTCCTATCTACAGGTGATTGGCGCTCAGAGCCCATGAGGTATCGTCATGCTATTATCATGTTAGATATGTATGATATATTTTTGAGTTATAAAGCGCCACTCTGTGGACACACACTCACTGTCAATCAATAACAAAATTCAAAAATGTACCTCACTAAATAATGCAACACAGGCGGTTGAGCAAAGAGCACATTACAAATAACTTTTCTATCACATGTCAGACTCATTACTGTAATTCAGCCATCAATGTATTGCAGAACACAGGTTAAGCTGGGAACACACCACGGCGTGGCAAAGTGTACACTTATGGCATGAATATCTTGCCTGATTGCCAACCATTTACATATGCCATACGTTGAACTGTCAGTTGGGCCAGTTATTATCCAGTCTTGGTTTGTCCATTTGACCCTGTCATGTAGGGTGTTGGGGTCAAAAAGATGGCGTTGATCACCACATGTTTTCCACCATTTAAACTATTTTATCTTTTAAGCTTATTAATAATTTTGTAAGACGTTTATGCAATATTTTTGAATGTCCAGCAATACAATGTCAACAATCCTGAAAATTTAACAACTCCTAAATCACATTACATAGAGTAGGTTGCTATTGCAACATCTATACAGCCATGTGGTCCTGTTCCCGGACGGCAGATGCGTTGCGTTGTATAGTGCGGAGGCGATAGGGGAGAGGAACGCACGGAGACGATGTCGAACAGCATAGTTTTACCGCAAATCGGGGGGGGGGGGGTTGGGGTGTGAACTAAGCCTTAGAGTGTGGACACTGGAAGTGTGTATTTCAAGATCATTTGGGATCATTTTTTTGGTTATCAATTGTCTAAACACAGACATTTCCTCCTGGCTGCTTACCAAGATAAAAATAACCAGCATTCCATTATAAAGTATGGGGCATCCCCTCGCCAGCCCTGTAATCCTCTGTAAGAAAAGAGCAGTCACTGCCCATTTTCCTTATATATTATCCATATAATTATGTAGAGTATTGGGGAGAAACAGAGAGCAAGTGGCGATGAGTACCCAGGTAAGTGGAGCGTGGGATTGCCCTGAAAGATCACTGGTTGCTCCCGGGAGCGAGGAAAGAAGAGGTAGTGGTATGAGTGTGGCATTGACATGGCGCGGACGATGTGAATGGTTGGTGATTGTACGTTCTAAAAAAGGAGGGACAGGACTTATGTGACTACTGCGCGAGTGTGAAGTGTGCGGTGGCACCAAGCGAAGGATCGTGTGTCGGAACAATCTAAAGTTGTGTAATTTTTTGGAAGACCATCTGGAAAATAAAAATTTTAATCAACAGGTCTTAAAAGTATTAATGAACAGTCACACCTTTAAGGTGATTTTGTTTTTGTTCCTGCAGAGACAAAAACAATTAAGCTGTTAACACAAGATCATCAAGACTAAGAAGAGTAATTGGAGGAGAGTTTTTAAATAGGTGTTAATATTCCCGTATTGGCTATAAGAACGCCTAACATGTGTATTTTTTACACAAGATCAGTGGGAACTTTTACTACTATGTTGAGTTGATCCATGCAGTCTTTGCTCCCATATTTGATACTACAGTATCCCGTGTCCCCACCTAAGAGGTCAAAGTTTTCCGTGCTATTAATCTGCATACCCAATCAGATGTATCTATCTAACTGCAATATACCTGTAAAGTTTACTTCTGATGGTTCTGCAAATTATAGCCACAGGCAGATCAATTTCACCCCAATATCTGTATCAAGGATACTAATTAGGTACGGAGCAAAATGCCCCTAATTTGTGTGTTTTATTCTGACAGTTTTCATCTAAACCACAACGCCTGTCTAGTTAAATTCAGACAAACAGGTCCATTACTGCAATTAACCCACAATCCACTACCAATCACGAATGTAGAATAAAAAGATACTCCTGTCACGAATAAGGTTTTTTGGTATAACTAGACAACTATTATAAAGGGAACTACAGTGGAAGAATCCCCATTAAGACTTTGAAGGCTAGAATGAGACTAAAACTATGATAGGGCCCCTATCCATTCCTCTCCACACGATGTATTCTTGGAAAGGAAGGCTATTTCTTCATAAGGGAAAAATAAGAACGATGCTGGAACCTCTGCGGGTTTTTCCCCCGCCCCCCTCTAGTAATGCCCTGGTCGTATTTTTTCATCTGACAATATATATCTGATATGTTGTGAAGTGGGTGCACACACACCGGGACGTTCATGTTTTCAGTGATAGACTTTCTCAGTAGCTCAGAATTACCATGGTGCTTTGCTCCGTATAGCCCATGGGAATGTTTCAATCCCTTCACCCTCCTTTGTAACTTTTCTATTGCATGGTGTAGACGGCATGGTTTCATACAAGTTTACTTTTAATTGCTAATTAATTCACCCACTATTGTCCCACTCCTGTAAGTTTAAATTAAACCTTACCTTACAATCTCTGCTCCCTTATGGTTCTCTAGCAATGCATTTCCAAGTCCAGGAACTGAAAGACTCCAAGATGTCCGTGAACATCCAGTCCTGCTGCTTCCTTGTTCTCATCAAGTCCTAAGGCATGCGTCAGTGCCCCCCTCCCACGCATCTGGATCCATCTCAGCCATCGTTACACCTCTCGTTAAACCTCTGGATGTAAGGTAGTAACCCCAAAACGCCGAAATATATTTCTTTTAAAAAAAATATTTCCTTTAAAAAAAAAACTGATACGTAACAGAGGCCTTCTCTCCGCAGCGTTTCCAGTGACATTCAGGCCCGCGTCTTGCTTGCAAAGGTCATTATGGGTGGACATGCCTTATACAACACCTAAAAAGTGGAGAATCATAGACTACGAATAAAGGGGAATCTATACAACATAGAGTCTAGACTGTTATTTATTTCAACAACTCCCCTGGTGTTTTTGGGTTCATTTGTCAGTTTAAAAGTTTCTTGATTTGAATGTTAATTAAAACAGCTCAACCTTAAATCAGCACATATACCCTTCAAAATACCCCTTTATGACTAGGCCACATAATGCAATTTAACACACTAGGGTTTGGCTGGGGAACTTTGCGCCACACTCCATTGATCCGAGCACTGTTGATCACCATTGTTTGATGGCGATTTGCAATGCACGCCAATCCCCGAAAATGGCAGGGATCACAGCAAACGAGCGCCACCACGCACACAGAGCACATACTATGGCGCAGGCAACACTCTTGCATTAGTGGGCCTCGGCCCTTAATAGAACAACAAACTGCCAAACTGCCAAGCAGGATAGTGAAGTGACCCTATCTTAGCACAGCTCTTTGCAATGTATTTCTCATAGTGTACCTTTTTAAAGGCATGCCCACCCTAAAATGAAATTTCATACAAGGCTACGCACCTCGCTGCGCTCTGTTTTGCGCAACAATTGTTTCTATAGATGAACTTTTCAATGGGGAATGTTGGCGGGTATGTTTCTCTGCACAATATTCAATAATTTTATAGCATATAATGTGAATATTAATCTGACATAATTTATACTTTAACACCCATATCACATCCCCTAAACCCTAAACAATGTGGCTGTGCAGGCCTCTGCTAAAATCTTTATTATCATAAAACCCCATTAAAGACAGAAATAGACTATGACAGGCTACAATACCTTTCAGGACATTTTACAGGAAATTGTTGAGGGGTAATGTTTTTAACCTGGACCAGAAAACAAACAACTTATCTTAAGACAGGTATCTCCACCCCTAAATTAAACTTTTTTTTATGTATGGCCACCCCACCCGATCCACTTTAAGCTACATTATGTACAATGCACTCATGCACTTAGCCCAAGTTGTTTTTTTTTTCACTTAAGTTTTCCCTTTACGTCCTTTAAAACACCAAGGTTTTTTCCCCCAAGAGCTGCAAAGCCGCTAAAATACCTTAAAGGGCTGTCCACCCCCCAAACCTATTTTTTGCAGTAGTGTAGGGACTCTCATCCTGTGTACTTTTCCATACTACCTTTCATTATTTTTTGGAACAGGTAATCACTTATTTTCATTTTTGTTGTTCTTAGGGGTGTAGCAATTGATTTCTCTCTCCTACCAGTGGGCAGTGCGCGTGTAGTCATGGAGATATGTCCACCAATCAGAAGGGTTTTGCTAATGATTAAAATATATAGCCCTTTCTCCATTTATTAATTAAACATGCAATCTGAGCAACTGATTTGCAAGTGCACCTGGATTTTCTGGGATTTTACATTAACCATTCCCTTCTTTTCTATAGTCCATCAGAATTAATGATCTGATCTTGTTGTGTGCAAGTAGCATGTTGATGTCAGATTGAATTAGTTTATCATGGCGCGCACACACGCAACGCACCCCCACACACACGCACCACACACACCACCAACACACTGAAAACTTTTGAATGGCAACCCAGCCCAGGCATTTCCTTGATTGGACTGGAGTGCTGATCACTCTGCTGTTTGCTCTATAAGTAAGACACACAGTTGGTACAAGCAGAGCTGCATTTATTACAGACTGTTACTTTTATCTTTGAATTATTCAGACTCATGTGTTTCGGTATCCCTTTAATTACCATGTTGCTCTTCTACACTGGTTTTCAATCATCTCCCCTGTTCTATTACGGAGATTATTCTGTAAAATAGTGGAACCAGATATTCCAACACATTAATAGCTCTGTTACTCAGACCTCCTGTTGAGCATTTATTGGGGATAAAAATCATACTTTTACTGGATTTTTTTTTACCCTTCATACTGATAGCACAATACTGAGACTAAACAAGAGCCATCTGAACTCAGACTGCCCATTCAACTACCCAGCCAGAATCACTCAATGCTATATCCCAGTTCCTGCCTCATAACCAACTAATAAACAGCTCAGTATTAAATGTAAACTAAACTAGCTCTCCTTACTAAACCATTCACTACTCTTTCGGTTTGTCGACTCTTACACCCACACCCCCCACCCAACCATATTGATTCGGTCCCCAGATCACAATGAGATCGATTTAGAATTGTATCTAGACCAATCATATTTAGGGGGGGGGTTTAAGAGAAACCTCTAAAACAGCATGAAATCTTCAGAGCAGCTCATTTCTAATCAACAGTTTGAACTAGCAGGTCTTGCATTTGTATTTAGGTTAGAGATTTGCAAGTAGTAGATGGCTGGTTATTTAGTTGTGACTGCAGAAATGACTGTTTGTAGCTCCTGGGATTCAATACCTGATGATGTTGGTTGTATAGCATAACATAAACTATAGTGTTGATATAAAGATAAATGAAATTAATAAAGGGAACTGTGGTTTCCTTTTGTATGTGCCTTATGGAGGTCAGCATTGATCACCTATGTATCTGGCCGCCGCCTTTTACTGTGGGAAATTCTAATTAACATACCGAAATGCAAATTAAATTATAAGTCCCCAGAGGCTCTTTTACCCTTATTTACATAATGAGCAAGGAGATTGTGGGGAAACTCTCCCTCCTAACTCGCTTGACTCCTGGTAAATCTTATTTTTCAAAGCCCGAATGATAAAAGCTATATGTTTAACACGTGAATACCAAAATAATAAAGGCAGTGGTAATGCACTAATTTGATTGCTTTCTATAAAATATTCCTGATAGAAATTTGAACTATTTAGAAGGGTATTTGTCAAGAAAAAAAAAAATCAGATTTCTGACCCATTTAAAAAAATTTAAAAAAATAAATATTTTTTAGCCTTCTCTAATATAACATAAATAAAGAACTACATGGCAGTAGTGCCATTTAATACTTGTCCACAAATCACAGGGATCTAAGGTCACCAGGCTGATGAGGAGCTCATAGTAGGCCTCCAGCAGGCCTTTATCTAGTCTAACAGCTATCTTTTGTAGCCCTTCAGTACAGCAGCTAATCCAACACTATGCTGGCACATTCAGATCGCTTGCATTTATAGGTCATCCCATAAAAACCTTAAAATCTGATTGGAATTGAGTGTATTGGACCAATCGATATTAGGGGTGGGGTACTGGGTTGTCCAATAGCCAAGATCACATCAGATTCAAGATTTAAATCAGACCAATCAGATTTTAACGGTGTGTTTGGGAGAACTATAAAATGCAAGGGATCGAACAATTGCTGCTTAGTATGGCTTAGCAGCCTATACCGATAAGTTTGTAAGTCTTGTTTTAGGTATAAAAGGCTACAACGTTTGACTGTTGGTTAGTATACATCTGGCTGGGTGGCCAACGAGCTCCCTTCAGCTCTGGTGAGCCTAGATCCTCCATTATTTGTAATTAAACAGTATTAAAAACATACGCTGCGATCCGGATAATTCTCTATGTTTTTTAGAGCAGGACCTATCAAAAAATCTTTATATCTTACATTTTTTTATTAAATGAACTAGAAACTGATTTTCTTTTTTTTATGGTCAAATTCTTTGTATATATAGTAATATTTAGAAATCAATCAAATATATGGCCATTACCACTGCTATATATATATATATATTATATATATATATATTATTAATGTGTAAACATATACTTTTATATCGTTCTGGGCTTTGAAAAATAGATTTACACGGACTCAAGCGAGTAGGGAGAGTTTTCCCACAAACTCCCTTGTTATTTGCCAATGAGGAAAAGGAGACTTCTGGGAATTATAATTTGATTTTGCATTCTGGTAGTGTTATTAGAATTCCCAGCAGAAAAGAACAACAGTGAGCATGCTCCAACCACTAAAACTCAGGCAGTGCCTCATGATAGTGTCAGATGGGTGGCGTCGTGGTGGGTATGGGAGATGGTTCCGGGCTGGTTGGTAGGGTATTATTCGGGCTGTGTTGTGGTTCCTCCCCTAAAATTCCGGTCCGCTTGAAGGATCCGCGAATTTCCGAAAATTCGAAAATTCGAAAATCCTGAGTGGACCCATTAAAGGGGGAACTGTGGTCTTCCATTTGTATGTGGCCTATGGATGGCAAGCCATTTGAATCACCGGATCATTGGCCGGCCGCCTTTACGTGCTGTCTTTACTGCTGGGAAATCTAATTCACATACCGAATGCAAATTGGAAATTATAATTCCCAGAGTCTCTTTACCTTATTTGCATAATGAGCAAGGGAGTTGTGGGGAAAATCCCTCCCTAAACTCGCTTGACTCCTGTAAATATATCTTTTCAAGCCCAGGAATGAATAAAAGCTATAGATTTACACTGAAACAAAACTAAATAAAGGCAGTGTATGCACTTATGTTATTGCTTTATAAAATATTTCTGTATATATTTGAACTATTTTAGAAGTATTTGGTCAAGGAAACAAAAAATCAGATTTCTGACCCATAATTAAAAAAAAATAAATATTTTTTAGCCCCTTTCTAATATAACATTAAATAAAGAACTACCAATGCAGTAGTGCCATTTTAATACTTGCTCACCAAATACACAGGATCTAAGCTCATCCAGGGCTGAAGGTAGCTCATAGAGCCTACCCAGCAGGTATATACTAGTCACGCTTCTTTTGTAGCCCTTATCATACAGCAGAATCCAACACTAGGGCTGCACTCAGATCTCGCTTGCATTTTATAGTGTCTCCCATAAAAACTTTAAAAATCTGATTGGATGAGGATTGGACCATCAGATTTTAGGGGTGGGTTAGGGTTGGTCCAATAGTCCAAGATCCAATCAGATTCAGATTTAAATCAGACCAATCAGATTTAAAGGTTGTGGTTCGGGAGACACTATAAGCAGCAAGGGATCGAAATTGACCGCTTGTATGGCTTAGCAACTATACTGGACTATTGTAGTCTTTGTATTTAGGTATAAAGGCTACAACAGTTTGACTGTTTGTTGGTCTAGTATACATCTGGCTGGTAGGCTCAAACGAGCTCCTCAGCTCTGGTGAGCCTTAGATCCTCATTATTTAGTAGATTAAACACAGTATTAAAACAGCACTACTGCTGGATAATTCTCTATGTTATTTTAGAGCAGGCCCTATCAAAAAATCTTTATATCTTACATTTTTTTAATTAATGAACTAGAAAACTGATTTTCTTTTTTTCATGGTCAAATTCCTTGTATATTATATATTTATAAAATAATCAAATATATTGCATACCACTGCCTATATTATATATATATATATATTATATATATATATTATTAATGTGTAAACATATAGCTTTTATTCATTCTGGGCTTTGAAAAATCAGATTTACAGGACTCAAGCGATTAGGGAGAGTTTTCCCCACAACTCCTTGCTTATTATGCAAATGAGGGAAAAGAGACTTCTGGGGAATTATAATTTGATTTTGCATTTCTGGTATGTTAATTAGAATTTCCCAGCAGAAAGACAACAGTGAGCATGCTCCAACCCTAAACCAAGGCAGCGGTCAGATGATCAGGTGTAGAGATGTCCGAACTTTCGAAAATACCGGTCCGCTTGAGGATCCGCTAATTTTCCGAAAAAATTCGAAAATTCGAAAAAATCGTGGTGGACCCATTAAAGGGTACTGTGTCTCCATTTGTATCTGCCTTATGGAGGCGCCATTGACACCTGATCACTGCGCCGCCTTTACTGCTGTCTTATGCTGGGAAATTCTACATTAACACCAGAAATGCAAAATTAAATTATAATTCCCCATAGTCCTCTTTACCCTATTTGCATAATGAGCAAGGGAGTTGTGGGAAAACTCCTCCCTAACTCGCTTGACTCCTTGTAAATCTATTTTCAAAGCCCCAGAATTAATAAAAGCTATATGTTTACACATGAACTACAAAACTAAATAAAGGCAGTGGGTATGCACTATATTTGATTGCTTTATAAAACATGCCTGTATATATATGAACTATTTTAGAAGGTATTTGTCAAGAAAAAAAAATCAGATTTCTGACCCATAATTAAAAATTTAAGAAAATATATATTTTTTAGCCCTTCTCTCTAATATAACATAAATAGAGAACTACATGGCAGTAGTTCTGTTTTAATACTTGTCACAAATACAGAGGATCTAGGCTCACCGGAACTGAAGGTAGCTCATGGGCCTACCCCGCCAGGTGTATATTAGTCTAAACAGCTATCTTTTGGTACCCCTTATTTTTTTTTTTTTTTTCTCTTCTCTTTTTTTAAATTTAGATTCGGTAACATTCATCTGGACTCAAACCAACATACAACTGTCACTTCTATCATTACTTTCTTAATGTATCAGAAAATTCTCACAAAAGAATACCATAATCCATATGTTACATATTTAATATTAACAACCCATAAATTCCATAATCCATTTATAACCATGCTTTCCATTCAGAAACTTTCCACATTCCACCGCGTCATCATCACCATAACTTCTTTCTATCTTCAAAAACATACCCTAACAACGAACCACATATTAACCCACACACTCTTCTCTTCTCACTCATCTCATACTCTTTGAAAATGAATAAATTTCTAGAATCCCAGAAAAGCTCTCTTCATACAGCATACTATCAACCTCAAAAAACAGCTTGCCTTAATTTTCGCTCAATCCATCCAAACCAACATCATCACATACGAAACACTTTCTAACCCAGTCAACCCCTCAGAACCCCTCATCCTTGTCCCAAACACCAAGTCTCGCATACATACATCCCCAGAAAACATGCCTTCACATCTCTATTTCCATACAAAATTCTCACCGGGCATACCCACTGTCAACCATCTTCCGTTCTTCTGTGCAACCACTCTAATCGGCCAAGCATCCATGCACTGCCATCCATGCCACATTCCTTCTGCACGATTCATACCTTCACTATCAGTTCACCCTCTTCTCAAACCATCATATCATCAGATTCACTTAAAACCACCAATCATAAGCCTTTGCTCAACCACTTCCAACTTTTCAAAACCACCTTACCAATTACACCATTCACTTCACAGCACTTCTTCCAGACCATTCCTTCGCACACATCTTTCATTTTCTCACATAAAACAAGCCGGGAGCAAGCAAACGGCTTTGCAAGATTCTACTTCAAGAACCCCATACTTTCTCAAAACATGTCCCCACATGGCATATCTTACCTACAACCATTCACACCCTTTCACTTCTGACTTAATACCTTACAACACACAAATAGCATTACCTTACAGCCAAGAACCTCTCCACATCATTTTAAACCTTTCCACGACCAATTCTTTCTCATCTTCACCACAGTTCCTCACGTTTCAATTCATCACTTCTCCATATTCGATTCCACAACAAACAACAAAAATCAGTCTCACCACTCTCTTCAACATTCTATCAGGCAACGAAGAACACCACATTCAAAAAATGCAGGATAGGGACTACACTGCTTACATGATCAGAACCTTACCCTCTATGGTTAAAGCCCTTAGCCCAAAAGTCAAACTTACTTTTATACGCTTACATACACATTCTCCAGCATTTCTCTACCCCCCAAATATCCTTGGATCAAACACCACTCCAAGCCTCTAATACCACCTTCTACAATTGGCCACTCACATCTTTTCAATCTCCGTCCATTTCTCCAAGGCCTCTACACACACTTTTATTACACTTTAACTTAAACGACCCTCGCCATGCAGAAACAGTCAATCAACATCTTTACCCTCTCAAACCGCACACGACTTACAACACAACATTACATCATCCTATATCTAAATCAAACCGAAAATCTCTTCCCTCCACCGTACCTGGCACTTCCACTCCACGCATCACCTTCTCATTCCTAATCCCTCTCATCAACGCTCTATCACACATATGAACACAATAAGGAGACCAGGGGACACTCTGTCTCACTCCTGATCTAACCTTCACCTTCCCAGTCATAAACCCTTCCCTTGCACTACACTCACCCTTCGTATATAAAACACTTATATCCATTCTAACATCCTTGCAGGCACACCCATTTTTTTCAAAAACGGCAAAATAAATTCATGCACAACCTCTGTCATACCTTTTTAGAAATCACAGGTCACAACAGGCCACATTCTGCTTTCTCTCTCTTTCTATACCATATCCTATCACCGCAACCACCAACAAGTATCCCCAATCTGTCTTCCTTCAGCACCCCCACACTTGCTCCTCTCCCAACCATCTTACCAATCACAACTTCGCAAACCTATTCGCCAACACCTTACGACACGATCTTATAATCAACATTCATCAACGAAATCGGCCTCCAGTTTCTTAAATCATTTTTTTCTCCTCTTGTCTATTCAGTAAAAACAATCATACTTTCATCACAATACTACTAGCCAGACAACCCCTTTCTACAACATCTTACACACCTGAAATACAGCATACCAATCACTCCCAAAATTCCACATAAACTCCACCGGCAACCCATCCATCAACAGGCACTTACATTCTTCATCCCGTTTATATTACTCATCCACTTCCCACATTAATCACTCTTCATTCAAACAACTCTTATCCTCATTCGACAATCCCATCCTCAAGTACACTTAAAACACTCACCTTCTAAACTCGTTATCCCGAAATTTTCCGAGAATAACTCAGAATAAAGAATTCTGCACTTCATCAACACCTCCAACTTACCAGACCTGCTCTCCATCTTCATTCAATAACACTAAACATCCCTCTCGCTTCTCAAAACGCTCTCTAAAAAAGAAACTTAGTCACTTTTCATCCTTCTCAAGAACCATTACTCTAGCATGCATAATTATCAGTTTCCTCCTTTTCATCCAAAACACTTATTCGCATTCTTCCTAGCATCCCTCAAATTTCACTCCTCACATCCTCCCCCACTTCTCTCATTTGCTAAAGTATACAAACCTTTTATCACGCCTCATAGGCATGTCTTCCTATCTTTTACTTTCGCACGACCTTGGTATAAAAGAACTTTTTTGTCTTCCATTTACCCATTCCACAATTTACAACATTCTCAAAGTCACCTTACACTTTACACCTTTTGAAAACTTCTATACTCTTCTTCACATCTCATCCCTCAGAAGAGATACATTCATTTCCAAGTCCCCTTACCCATAACGCTCTCTCTCAACTCCAATATCAGCAACATTCCACACAGCCGCATTTTTTTTGAAAAATTTTCTTTGAAAAAAAATACCCTTCTCCGTAAATAACCTTTTAAACCTTAATTGGCTTGGGAAACAAACAACATCTATCCGTGAAACCCATTTCCCGCTGTCACTATATACACTCGGGAGTGTAGCTTAATCCCAGCTTCTTTAAAGGCTACCCTGTACCCAAAATTGGTCATCATCTCACGTTAAAATTCTTACCGCCATATATCATAACCCACCACCTTCTCCACCCACATTCTTCCTGTCACCGCTTCACCAAAATACAATTAAATACCCCACAAACTATACAATTCCCTTCCCACCCAAAAAAATCCTTAACTTTCAATAAAGCAATTCTACTTCTCGTTTATCCTAGGAGCAACAACTTAATTACCCTTAATGTCCATCCCTTTAAATTTAATTTTAAACTATATACCGCCCTCCTCGTTTTTCAATATGTATACAATCCATGATTTCGAAATTTGAATTTTTAAACAAATTCCTACCCCCCCCACTATTACATATCCCTGGAGACCCACCTGGTCAACCCAATGACCACCATCTTTTCGGACCAGGTTTCTAATGTACAATCCTGCAAACAAATAATATTTAACTTTAAGTTGCCAGTAAAATTAAAAATTGCCACTCTCCTCTTTTGCGAGACTTAATGCACCGCACATTAAGAGTCCCTATTGAGATCGTGGCATTCAAAAAACAGGATTAGAGAAGAAAAACTCTTAACCACAACAAACTTCACTTATTTAACCTTGGACCCCCACGAGCTTTGCACGCCCATGGGTGCAGCAGAAACCTCCTTCATGGGCCCACTGACCCCTTTATAGAGGGAATTTCTTGAACCGGGATTTCTTTTGAGGACTCTCTTTTTGATTTTTTGCTTTTTTCCTGAAGTCCCTCCCTTTAACCAAGTTCTGTTTCTGATAACTTTTTTTACGTCTTCTTTATCCAGGGAATTCCCCAACTGAGACTGACCGAGTCTGACTCGATTTGTGCAGAGGCCTCCTCTCCTCCAGACCCCTCTGTACTGGAAAATCCTCCACTGTCTCGCTAAACTTGGCAGTCCTCTGATCCTTAGTTTTCCTTTTCAAAGGATCTTTTTTCCACTTCCATACCTTCCTCTCAACCAACGACGAGGCTGATTCTCGCCTTCTCCCTCCGCAGCCAACATATCCACCACTTCCCCTACGTTAGACATAGAGGATCACCATCTCTTTGCACCTTCTTCCACAACGGTTGAGTGTCTTAGTACTTCCAATCGGCTCGGGCCTAGATGTCTCTCTAGGAATTTCTTTTAACCACTTCTGCAAAAGACATCCTGCTCGCAGATGGACACTTTGCGGCAAGATGCTCACCTAAACACAGAGATGGCACTTCCTTGCTTCTGTGGCAACGGCTGTAGTATGGCCAGGTCGTAACAGTTTCTCACAGCAAGCTTCTTCTGGCAATCCTCCCTAGTGTGCCAAATGCAAAACAATTGCGGCAGAATAGAGGCTGCCCTGGGTAAAAAAGGTAGCCGCGATTAGGGCCAATTGAGAAGGTCTGTGGGGGATGCTTTAAACCACCCACACCTGCAGGATCCTTCTTTAACTCAACCCAAAATCGCCTCGGCCATTAGAAGTCCCAAAAACTTGGTTCTCTTTTCCCCTGGCACCACAGCTTGCAAACCGTTCTAAAAATAGCTGAATATCAGCATTCTCCACAAAAGGATTAAACAATGAACGGTCATTGGTATACGGTTTCTTACTTTCATTAATTACAAACATCAGGTCTTTTAAATCAGGGTGTGCGATTTCTCTTGACTTCTCATATAACAAGTACGGAGTCATTTGCATTGAAAAAAGAGACATCATAGAAAACCTGAGCCGGAAAGGCCTGTACACAAAAAAATTGCTGCTCTAGGCATACCTAATACTTCTCAATGATTTTCTTTGGATAAAGACAAACCCATAGGTCTCCTTTCTCAACCGGGAAGCAACTCAAAACGTTGCAGGTGCATCACAGGTGGTGGTCCTCATGGTTCAGTCCTCAGTCGTCCTATATCGCCTTCTCTCGAACGATACTACACGCGATCGCAGCCAAAAAGCCGAGAAGCGATCTTTTGTAGCCCTATGCCTAACTACAACTATCAGTTACAGCAACTAATCCAACACTAGGGTCAATTCAGATCTCTTGCATTTTATAGTGTCTCCCATACACCCTTTAAAATCTTTGGTCTAATGTTAAATCTTGAATCATGATTGGATCAAGGGTATTGGACCAATCAGATTAGAGGGTGGGGTTAGGATTGGTCCAATAGCCAAGATCCAATCAGATTCAAGATTTAAATCAGACCAATCAGTATTTTTAAAGGTGTGTTTGAGAGCCACTATAAATGCAAGAAGCTAAATTGCAGCTTAGTTTGGCTTAGCAACTATACTGATAACGCTGTAGTCTTGTATTTAGGCATAAAGGCTACAACAGTTGACTGTTGGTCTAGTATAATATCTGGCTGGGTAGGCACAACGAGCTCCCTTCATCTCCTGTTGGATTAGCTGCTGTACTGATAAGTTGTAGTTAGGCATAAGTGCTAGTATACATAGTTCTCTATTTATGTAATATTAGAGAAGGACTAAAAAAAAAATTTTCTTAGCATTTTTTTTAATTATTGGGTCAGAAATCTGATTTTTTTTTCTTGACAAATACGTTCTAAAATAGTTCAAATATATACAAGCATATTTTATAAAAGCAATCAAATATGGTGCATACCACTGCCTTTATTTAGTTGTGTAAACATATAGCTTTTAGTCATTCTGGGATTTGAAAAATAAGATTCACAAGGAGTCAAGCGAGTTAGAGAGAGTTTTCCCCACAACTCCCTTGCTCATTATGCAAATAAGGGTAAAGAGACTTCTGGGGAATTATAATTTAATTTTGCATTTCTGGTATGTTAATTAGAATTTCCCAGCAGTAAAGACAGCAGTAAAGGCGGCGGCCAGATGATCAGGTGATCAATGGCTGCCTCCATAAGGCACATACAAAATGGAAGACCACAGTTCCCCTTTAATGGGTCCACTCACGGATTTTCGAATTTTCGAATTTTTTCGGAAATTCGCGGATCCTCAAGCGGACCGGATTTTGCGAAGTTCGGACATCTCTACACCTGATCATCTGACCGCTGCCTTGGTTTAGGGTTGGAGCATGCTCACTGTTGTCTTTTCTGCTGGGAAATTCTAATTAACATACCAGAAATGCAAAATCAAATTATAATTCCCCAGAAGTCTCTTTTCCCTCATTTGCATAATAAGCAAGGGAGTTGTGGGGAAAACTCTCCCTAACTCGCTTGAGTCCTTGTAAATCTTATTTTTCAAAGCCCAGAATGAATAAAAGCTATATGTTTACACATTAATAATAACATATTTTATTTGTAGTATCACTTTGTTTTATGGTCCCTTAAGGGCCCATATGTGGAATCGAACCCCTATCCGCCATCCTGTGGGATGAAACACCCAAAAAAATTACCATTCCCAGGTTCATCAAAGGGGTTAAAAGAATAAATTAAACTAGACCTGTTTGCTGGGGGGTGCTGCAACTATTATCTTGGGGTAGGTATAATTTGGACTTGATCCAGTCCACTCCCTGTATGTATGCCCATCAGAAATCAGTATTGATGGTTTGTGTGCAATTGGTCCTGGTCTGTCCCCACCAAATCCCTAAGGTAGTACCTGAAAAGACTAACTTTTGTAGATTATTCATATAAATCTAATGCCCATGATTCCTTTAGTACATCCCACCTTGCACTGTTCTGCAACATTTATTTATCAAAGCGAGATCTCCAATTACAGTACCCCCAGTTTAATACATACCAATACCATGTTTCATAGGGAATCCCTCTATTAACCACATGATATTGTACGAACCAACATTAGCAAATGTTATGACCGCAGGTGTACAGTTTTGGTACTTTTTACAATATTTTATTTGAAATAGTGCCCAAGGGGCTCTAAAAGGATGAATATTACTGCTGATCAATACATTTTGCCATTCAATAATTTAAATCTGACCGTTTTATTTTTTATGGTTTTTTGCCCTAATCATTTGACGGCACTAGCTATAAATCATCCATTACCGGGTATTGGCAATAATATCAATATGACATGGCCACCTTAGGCGATAAACTGCCACTATTCACTTATCCCACAGCAATAAGGATTAATTGCACCCAATCTTAAATGCTGGCCTCTCCACCCTTCTCTTGCCCTTCTTTCTCTGATTGAGATATAAATTTCGGGTAATGTATGTTCAGTGATCGGGCACTACCAGACAAATAAATAACCATCAATCACCACTCACTTGCATATCTCAGCCCCTCCCTTGGACCACTAGAACGTATCCTTTGTATGGAAAAGCTTAGTCCTCTGGTCACTGAAGGGTAATTGATTTATCTCTTTCAGTTCTATTTCTGACCATTAAAATCAACAATTGATTGGTGTCTGTTTTAGTTTACTTATAAAGCTGGGTACACGCTGATTCCATTCGCTTCTGTACATTACCCAGGTGACGAACATTCACCGCCACCACCGGAATCGCATGCATCTGCCTGACAATTTCCCAAGCCGCAGTTGGATCCAGTACTATATAGAGGAGTAGGTTGCAGTTGAAGGAAATATGCAGTCCTGAAACGTTCTCCTAGACAAGGCAATAAGTGATTGCAATGGGCAACTACTAAAATAAGCACTCTGAAAAACCCTTAACCACTTCCCCTCTTCTTAAAAGTATCCAGAGTATGGATTCCTTCCCTGTGCATTGGGCAAGGAACTCTGGTTAGGCTAAGGGAAGAATTAAAGTTGTCCATGCCTTTCCAACTGTTATGTGCAGTGTGTACTACACACTGCACAGGGGGTGGTGTACTACATTAGAAATATTTAGCCAGTTAAGGCTAGGAATACATCTGGGGTGGGTGATATTTCCTCCGGACTAACCCATAGTTTAATATGACTGGAACTTATTCAATTGAAACTTCATATTAGCCAAAGATCAGTAGGATTACATCAGTTAATATTATCGATTACACAGTCTCTATTTGGTGGTGGAACAATTTCTCAGTGACCAACAATACTATAAAATTGCAACATGTGTAACTAGTCTAAACATGATAGAAAGTTGAATGGATAGATGTATAGATGTTTCTTGTTACAGCACAATGGGAGCTCTAATGCCTTTACTATAGCTACGTGGGTAGGTACCGGGGTCGCACGGTCGCACTCGCGACTGGGCCCATGTACCTGGTGGGCCTACACGACAAGGGCCACAGGAAGCATTTCTGTCCAGGGTCTGGATTTCTGCATCCATTTGTGGACGCTGCTGTGCATTGCGGGTTCTAACACAGGAATTACGGGCGTTTGCGCCACTTGCAGACTGATGCGCGATGCTCGCAGGGAAGAACCACTGGAGCCTGCCCTGCTGGAGGAACATGGAGCAGACAAGCTGCCTCTGCCTGGAACGGAAGTTCAGCCTCAGGTCCAGAGAAAGACTCCAGGAGTAAGGTGGGGAAGGAGGAAGACTTGACCCCTGCTTGCTACAACATAGTTCTGTGTCTTGTAAGAAAGGGTGAGTACCTGATGCTTGTCGTGCGTTTACCCCCACCTACTCTGCCAGAACAACCCTTGTTATCATTTACCACTGCCACTCTGTCAATTATTTACAATGTTGATGACAAGTTGGCATACAGACATGGTTAAAATGGTTTTTTGAAAAATTGGCGGTGTCGGTGGTAAACGGTTGGGCATTTTCTGTGCATCAAGTTTGATGCACAGACAAATTCCAACCATTATCACCGGCCAATTTGCCAACCTAAATCAAAAGGGTTAGCAAATTGGAGCTCGTAAATCGGTTGGCACTTGTCTGTGTATTCAAGTTTCCATTTCCCACGCCAATATGCCCACCTATTAAATCAATTTGTCTGTATGCCAAACTGGGACCTATTATTTTGTTTGAGATTATAGCTGATTGTAGCGGAGAAAGGAGCTGTGCCACAAGTGAGATGCGGCTTGGATTTGTGGTTGCAGTAATTCTGATAGTTTTGTTTTTAAATTTGGTCATTATCGGGACAAAGATTACAGTCAACTTCTATTAGTCAACACAGGGGTTCTGTACCCTACTGGATTAGGGGAGAACTTTAAACTTGCTTTCCAGTGTTGGGAATTTATTGGATAAGGGGTCATTTACGCTGTTGCCCTTTTATAAACTACAAACTACTAGAGGCATAGAATCAAAATAAATCTATCATACAATCTCTAGGGGTAGCTGCTTACCACAAATGAAAATCAGCAATTATATTTTCAGATCAGCAAACAGCCAGGATTGAAGTGGAATGCTCTACACCATTAGATACATTTACCTCTTTAAGGATTTTATTTTTATTAGAATATATATTACATGATCCATTGAGGGAAACTGATTCAATGCGGCACATCAACCTGTACTTTGCAAAACAACAATATCAGATCATGTAGTCTGATGACTATAGAAGGAGGGAATGGGTTTAATGTTAAAATCCCAGATTCCCGGTGGCACTTGAAAATCAGTTGCCCCTTAGATCTGCCATGTTTAATTATAAATGGAAAAGGGCTTATTTTAACATTAGCAAAACCCTTCTGATTGGTGGACATATCTCCATAGACTACAAGGCACAACTGAGCCCACTATAGGAGGAGAGTGGAAAAATAATTGCTACAACCCATAAGAAACACAAAATGAAAATAACTTGATAAACTGTTCCAAAAAAATAATGAAAGTATATGGCAAAAGTACTACCGGATAGCATTCACCGTTTTTTGGTTTTTACCACTTACAGCAAAAAATAGTTTTGGGGGTGGACTGCCCTTTAAAGGAAAATGCAGAAAGGTGCTTGCAATAACTTTCATTTTTGTTGCTGCTTGCAACATTTTGAAAGGTCTTTGTTACTATGGCGTCCTGCCTCGTTGAATGGCGGCAAACTAAAGCGTTACTATGTTAAACACTACAGCAAAAAATAGTTTGGGGGTGGAACAGCCCTTTAACAGAGCTACTTTGCCATGTAGTCTCTATTTATGTTATATTAGAGAGGGCTAAAAAATTTTATGGGTCAGAAATCTATGATTTTTTTTCTTGACAAATACGTTCAAAAATAGTTCAAATATATACAGGCATATTTATAAAAGGAATCAAAATAGTGCATACCAACTGCCTTTATTAGTTGTTAAAATATAGCTTTCATTCATTCTGGGATTTGAGTCAAGCGAGTTAGGGAGAGTTTTCCCCACAACTCCCTTAGCGTCATTATGCCAAATAAGGGTAAAGAGATT
Source organism: Hymenochirus boettgeri (assembly GCA_019447015.1). Lineage (NCBI taxonomy): Eukaryota > Metazoa > Chordata > Amphibia > Anura > Pipidae > Hymenochirus > Hymenochirus boettgeri. The sequence continues at coordinate 97,418,608 of CM033470.1, read as the reverse complement.
TCTGGGGAATTATAATTTAATTTTGCATTTCTGGTATATTAATTAGAATTTCCAGCAGTAAAGACAGCATTAAGAAAATGAAAAATTTCAAAATTACGAGATGTCTCTTATTGTCGTAAATACGTATTCGAAACTTTTCGAAAATTATGAGAATACGTGGATTTTCGAGATTTCCATTTCTAAAATTTCGAAAATACGAGATTTACCGTATTTTCGAAAATTCCCGAAAAATACGCGAAAACGCGTAATTACGAAAATTTTCGAAAATCGAGAAATCTCGTACTTTTGAGAATTTGAGAATATTTTTCATTTTGAAAGGGGAACTGTGGTCTTCCATTTTGTATGGGCCTTATGGAGGCAGGCCATTGATCACCTGATCATCTGACTGCTGCCTTGTTTAGGGTTGGAGCATGCTCCCACGTTGTCTGAATCTGATGGCAAATCTAATTAACATACCAGAATGCAAAATCAAATTAGATTAACCAGACGTCTCTTTTACCTTATTTGATAATGAGCAAGGAAAGTTGTGGGGGGAAAACTCTCCCTAACTCACTTGAGTCTTGTAACTCTATTTTTCAAAGCCCAGAAAGAATATAACAAGCGATATGTGTACACCATTAATACTAAATATATATTAGATATAGATATAGGCAGTGGTATGCAATATATTTGATTGGTTTTTAATATATATATATAAAGGAATTTGACCAGAAAAAAAGAAAATCAGTTCTATCATTAATTAAAAAAAAGTAAGATATAAGATTTTTTTGATAGGGGGCATGCTCTAAAATAAACCATAAGAGAGAATTATCCAGAAGTAGTGGTTTTAATACTTTTACCAAATAATGAGGAACTAAGGGCCCCTATTTATAAAAGATCGTATCGTTTCGTAAAATAACGATCGTTATAGTAAATAAAATACTATGCCGTTACCGCTTACAATAAGGCAGGATTAGCAATATCGGTAAAACGTTGTTATTGGATGATAACGATTACGATCTTTGATAAAAATAGGCCCTAAGGCTCACCAGGAGATGAAGGGAGCCTTGTGCCTACCCAGCCAGATATTATACTAGACCAACAGTCAACTGTTGAGCCTTTATGCCTAAATACAAGACTCAGCGTATCAGTATAGTGCTAAGCCAAACTAAGCTGCAATTTAGCTATCTTGCATTTTATAGTGGCCTCAAACACACCTTTTAAAAATATGATTGGTCTGATTTAAAATCTTGGAATCTGATTATCTTGGCTCTATTGGACCAATCCTAACCCCACCCTTAATCTGATTGCGTCCAATTTACCCTTGATCAAGCGATATTCAAGATTTAAATTAGGACCAAGAGATTTTAAAGGGTGTATGGGAGACACTATAAAATGCAAGAGATCTAATTGACCCTAGTGTGGATTAGTTGCTTTGGTAATTGATACGTTGTAGTTAGGCATAGGGCTACAAAAGATCGCTTCTCGGGCTTTTTGGCTGCGATCGCGTGTGTCTCGGTCGAGAGAAGGGCGATATAGGACGACTGGAGGAGGAGGCTGAACCTGAGGGACCACACCTGGATGATGCACCTGCAACGTTTTGAGTTGCTTCCGGTTGAGAAAGGAGACCTATGGGTTTGTGCTTATCCAAAGAAAATCATTGAAAGAAGTCATTAGGATGCCTAGAGCAGCAATTTTTTTGTACAGGCCTTCCGGCTCAGGTTTTTATGATGTCTCTTTTTTCAATGCAAATGACTCCGTACTTGTTATATGAGAAGTCAAGAGAATCTGCACACCGATTTAAAAGACCTGATGTGTAATTAATGAAAGTTAAAGAAACCGCTATACCAACTGACCGTTCATTGTTTTCTAATCCTTTTGTGGAGAATGCTGATATTTCAGCTATTTTTAGAAAACGGTTTTGCAAAGTCTGTGGTAGCCAGGGGAAAAGAGAACCAAGGTTTTTGGGGACCTTCTAATGGCGAGGCGATTTGGGTTGAGTTAAAGAAGGATCCTGCAGGTGTGGGTGGTTAAAGCATCCCCCACAGACCTTTCAATTGGGCCCTAATCGCGGACCTACCTTTTTTACCCAGGGCAGCCTCTTATTCTGCCGCAATTGTTTTGCATTGGCAACACTAGGGAGGAGTTTGCCCAGAAGAAAGCTTGCTGTAGAAGAAACTGTTACGACCTGGCCCATACTTACAGCCTGTTGCCACAGAAGCAAGGGAAGTGCACATCTCTGTGTTTAGGTGAGCATCTTGCCGCAAAGTGTCCATCTGCGAAGCAGGAGTCTTTTGCAGAAGGGGTTAAAAGAAATTCCTAGAGAGACATCTAGGCCCGAGCCGGAGTGGAAGTATAAGACACTCAACGTTGTGGAAGAAGGTTTGCAAAGGAGATGGGGGTGATCCTCTATGTCTAACGTAGGGGAAGTCGGTGGATATGTGGATGCGGAGGGAGAAGGCGAGAATCAGCCTGCCGGTCGTTGGTTGAGAGGAAGGTCTGGAAGTGGAAAAAAGATCCTGAAAGGAAACTAAGGGATTCAGAGGACCTGCCAAGTTTAGCGAGAAAGTGGAGGATTTTCAGTAAGAGGGGTGGAGGAGAGGAGGCCTTCTGCACAAACGAGTCAGGACTCGGCAGTCTCAGTTGGGGAATTCCGATAAAGAAGGACGTAAAAAAAAGTTATTCAGAAACAAGAAGTGGTAAAGGGAGGGACTTAGGAAAAAAGCAAAAAATCAAAAAGAGAGTCCTCAAAAGAAAATCCCGGTTTCAAGAAATTCCCTCTATGAAAGGGGTCAGTGGAGCCATGAAGGAGTTCTGATGCCACCAATGGGCGTGCAAAGCTCGTGGGGGCCAAGGTTAAATAAGTGAAGTTTAGTTCGTGGTAAGAGTTTCTTCTCTAATCCTGTTTTTGAATGCCTTTTTTTAGGATTCAATAGGGACTCTTAAGTGCGTGCATAAGTCCGCAAAAAGAGGAGCGTGACAATTTTCATTTTATGGCAACTTAAAGTTAAATATTATTTGTTTGCAGGATTGGACATTAGAAACCTGGTACGAAAAGATGGTCATTGGGGACAAAGGTGGGTCTCCAGGGATAGGAAGAAGTGGGGGGGGTAGGAATTTTGTTAAAACATTCAGAATTTCGAAATCATGGATGTGATACTATGAAAACGGGAGGGCGGTATATGTTAAAATTAAATTTAAAGGGATGGACATTAAGGGTAATTTAAGTTTTTGCTTCCTAAGGATAAACCGAGAGAAAGTAGAATTGCTTTATTGATAAGTTAAGGATTTTTTTGGTGGGAAGGGAAATTGTATAGTTTTGTGGGGTATTTTAATTGTATTTTGGTGAAGGGTGACAGGAAAGAATGTGGGTGGAGAAGGTGGTGGGTTAGATATATCGGGGTAAGAATTAACGTGTAGATGATGACCAATTTTTGGGTACGGGATTAGCCTTTAAACGAAGCTGGGGGATTAAAGCTTACTACTCCCGCAAGTGTATATAGTGACAGCGGAAAGGTGGGTCACGGATAGATTGTTGTTTGTTTCCCAAGCCAATTAAGGTTTAAAAGGTTATTTACGGCGAAGGGTATTTTTTTCAGATCAGCGTGTGTGGAATGTTGCTGATATTGGAAGTGAGAGGAGAGCGTTATGGGTAAGGGGAACTTGGAAAAATGAATGTATCTCTTCTGGAGGATGAGCAGGTGAAGGAAGAGGATAGAAGTTTTCAAAATGGGGTGGTAAGTGTAAGGGGGACTTTTGAGAATTGTTGTAAATTGTGGAATGGGTAAAAATGGAAGACAAAAAAGTTCTTTATATACCAAGGTCGTGCGAAAAGTTAAAAGAGAGGAAGACATGCCTATGAGGCGTGGAGGAAAGAGGTTGTTATACTTGGAGCAAATGAGAGAATGGGGGGAGGATGGTGAGGAGGGGTGAAATGAGGGATGCTAGGAAGAATGCGAATAAGTGTTTTGGATGCAAAGGAGGAAATGTATTAATTATGCATGCTAGAGTTGAATGGTTCTGAGAAGATGAAAAGTGTACAAGTTTCTTTTTTAAGAGAGCGTTTGAGAAGCGACGAGTGAAGTGTTAGTGTTATGAATGAAATGGAAGAGAAGGTTGTAAGTGTTTAGCAGAGTGTTGAATGAAGTGCAGAATTTTTATTCTGAGTTTTCTCGGGAAAAATTTGGGATAAGAGTTTAAAGATGAGTGTTTAAGTGTACTTGAGGATGGGATTGTCGAATGAGGATATAGTTTTTGAATGAAGAGTTGAGTAAGTGGGAAGTGTATGATGTAATAAAAGGGATTGAAGAATGGTAAGTGCCTGTATATGGATGGGTTGCCGGTTGAGTTTATGTGGAATTTTGGGAGGTGTTGGTATGCATGTATTTCGGGTGTAGATGTGTAGAAAGGGGTTGTCTGGCTAGTAGTATGTGTGAAAGTATGATTGTTTACTGGTATAAGAAAGAGGAGAAAAAATGTTTAGAAACTGGAGGGCCGATTTCGTTGATAATGGTTGATATAAGATCGTGTCTAAGGTGTTGGCGAATAGTTGCAGAATGGATTGTGATTGGTAAAGATGTTGTGAGAGGAGACAAGTGTGTGGGGTGCCTGAAGGAAGACCAGATTGGTGAATACTTGTTGGGTTGCTGTATAGTAATGGATACAGAAGAGAGAAAAGCAGAATGTGGCCTTTGTTGTGACTGTGATTTCTGAAAAAGAGTATGACCAGGGTTGTGCATAACTTTATGGTTTGCGGTTTTGAGAAAAAATGGGGTGCCTGCAAGGATGTTAATAAATATAAGTGTTTATATATACGGAAGGGTGAGTGTAGTGCAAGTGAAGGGTTTATGATGACTGGGAAGGTGAGGTTAGATCAGGATGAGAAGCAGGGTGTCCCCTGGTCTCCTATTGTTGTTCATATGTGTGATAGAGCCTTGATGAGAGGTGATTATGAATGAGAAGGTGATGCGTGGAGTGGATAGTGCCAGGTAGCGGGGGGAAGAGATTTTCGGTTGATTAGATATAGGATGATGTATGTGGTTTGTAAGTCGTGTGCGAGTTTGAGGAGGGTAACGATTGTTGATTGACTGTTTCTGCATGGCGAGTGTGTTTAAGTTAAAGTGAATAAAAGTGTGTGTAAGGCCTTTGGAGAAATGGACGGAGATTGAAAAGATGTGATTGGCCAATTGTAGAAGGTGGTATTAGAGTGCTGGAGTTGGTTTGATAAGGATATGGGGGTAGAGAAAGCTGGGAGAATGTGTATGTAAGGTATAAAAAAAAGTTTGACTTTTTGGGCCTTAAGGGCTTTAACCATAGAGGGTAGGGTTCTGATCATTAAAGCAGTGATAGTCCCTATCCTGCTATTTTTGAATTGTGTGTTTACCTGTGCCTGATAGAATGTTGAAGAGAGTGGTGAGACTGATTTTTGTTTTGTGTTGGAATTCGAATATGGAGAAGTTGAAACGTGAGGACTGTGGTGAAGATGAGAAAGAATGGTGGGAAAGGTTTAATGATGTGGAGAGGTTCTTGGCTGTAAGGTATGTTAGTTTTGTGTGTAGGTTAAGTCAGAGTAAAGGGTGTGGATTGGTTGTATGGTAAGATATGCATGGGGAATGTTTTGAGAAAGTATGGGTTACTTGAGAGTAGATCTTAGAAAGCGTTTGCTTGCTCCCGCTTGGTTTTATGTGAGAATTGAAAGATGTGTGCGAAGGAATGGTCTGGAGAAGTGCTGTGAATATGGTGTAATTGTAAGGTGTTTTAAAAAAGTTGGAAGTGGTTGAGCAAAGCGTTATGATTGGTGGTTTAAGTGAATCTGAATGTATGAATGGTTTGGAAGAGGGTGTAATGATAGTGAATTATGAATCGGCAGAAGAGGATGTGGCATGGATGGCAGTGCATGGATGCTTGCCGATTAGAGTGGTTGCGAGAAGAAGGAGATTGGTTGACAGTGAGGTATGCCCGAGAGAATGTTGTATGGAAATAGAGGATGTGAGGCATGTTTTTCTGGGGATGTATGTATGCGAGATGGTGTTTGGGAAAGGATGAGGGTGTTGAGGGGTTTGACTGGTGTTAGAAAGTGTTCGTATGGGATGATGTGTGATGGATGGAATGGAGCGGAGTAAAATTAAGGCAAGGCTGTTTTGGTTATTAGTATGCGTATGAAGAGGCTTTCTGGATTCTAGAAATTTATTCATTTCAAAAAGTATGAGATGAGTGAGAAGAAGGTGTGTGAGGTTTATATGTGGTCGGTTGATTGGTATGTTTTGAAAGATAGAAAGAAGTATGGTGATGATGACGCGGAGGGAATGTGGAAAGTTCTGAAATGGAAAGCATGGTTATAAATGGATTAATGGAATTTATGGGTTGTATAATATGTAAATATGTAAATATGATTATGGTATTCTTTTGTTGAATTTTCTGATTACTATTAGAAATTAATGATAGAAGGTGACAGTTGTATTTGGTTGAGTCCAGATGAATGTTACCGAATCTGAAATTTAAAAAAAGAGAAAAAAAAAAAAAAAAAATAAGGGTACAAAGATAGCTGTTAGACTATATACACCTGGCTGGGTAGCCCATGAGCTACCTTCAGTCCTGGTGAGCCTTAGATCCTCTGTATTTGTGACAAGTATTAAAACGACTACTGCCATGTAGTTCTCTATTTATGTTATATTAGAGAGAAGGGCTAAAAAATATATATTTTTCTTAATTTTTATTATGGGTCAGAAATCTGATTTTTTTTTTTCTTGACAAATACCTTCTAAATAGTTCATATATATACAGGCATGTTTTATAAAGCAATCAAATATAGTGCATACCCACTGCCTTTATTTAGTTTTGGTATTCATGTGTAAACATATAGCTTTTATTATTCTGGGCTTTGAAAATAAGATTTACAAGGAGTCAAGCGAGTTAGGGAGAGTTTTCCCCACAACTCCCTGCTCATTATGCAAATAAGGGTAAAGAGACTTGGGGAATTATAATTTAATTTTGCATTTCTGGTATGTTAATAGAATTTCCCAGCAGTAAGACAGCAGTAAAGGCGGCGGCCAGATGATCAGGTGATCAATGGCTGCCTCCATAAGGCACATACAAAATGGAAGACCACAGTTCCCTTTAATGGGTCCACTCACGGATTTTCGAATTTTCGAATTTTTTCGGAAATTGCGGATCCTCAAGCGGACCGGATTTTGCGAAGTCGGACATCTCTACACCTGATCACTGACCGCTGCCTTGGTTTAGGGTTGAGCGCTCATGTTGTCTTTTCTGCTGGGAAATTCTAATTAACATACCAGAAATGCAAAATCAAATTATAATTCCCAGAAGTCTCTTTTCCCTCATTTGCATATAAGCAAGGGAGTTGTGGGGAAAACTCTCCCTAACTCGCTTGAGTCCTTGTAAATCTATTTTTCAAAGCCCAGAATGAATAAAAGCTATATGTTTACACATTAATAATATATATATATATATATATATATATATATATAGGCAGTGGTATGCAATATATTTGATTGATTTATAAATATATATATATACACAGGAATTTGACCAGAAAAAAAAGAATCAGTTTTCTAGTTCATTAATTAAAAAAATGTAAGATATAAAGATTTTTTGATAGGCCTGCTCTCAAATAACATAGAGAATTATCCAGCAGTAGTGCTGTTTTAATACTGTTTTAATTACTAAATAATGAGGATCTAAGGCTCACCAGAGCTGAGGGAGCTCGTTGAGCCTACCAGCCAGATGTATACTAGACCAACAGTCAAATGTTGTAGCCTTTATACCTAATACAAGACTACAAACTTATCAGATAGTGCTAAGCCATACTAAGCGCAATTTCGATCCCTTGCTTTATAGTGTCTCCCCAAACACACCTTTAAAATCTGATTGGTCTGATTTAAATCTTGAATCTGATTGGATCTTGGTATGGACCAACCCTAAACCCACCCCTAAATCTGATGGTCCAATACACTCAACCAATCAGATTTTAAAGGTTTTTATGGGAGACCCTATAAATGCAAGCGATCTGAATTGCAGCCTAGTGTTGGATTAGCTGCTGTATGATAAGGGCTACAAAAGATAGCTGTTAGACTAGTATATACCTGGCTGGGTAGGCTCTATGAGCTACCTTCAGCCCTGGTGAGCCTTAGATCCTGTGTATTTGGTGACAAGTATTAAAATGGCACTACTGCCATTGAGTTCTTTATTTATGTTATATTAGAGAAGGGCTAAAAAATATTATTTTTTTTAATTTTGGGTCAGAAATCTGATTTTTTTTCTTGACAAATACCTTCTAAAATAGTTCAAATTATACAGGAATATTTTATAAAAGCAATCAAATATAGTGCATACCACTGCCTTTATTTAGTTTTGGTATTCACGTGTAAACATATAGCTTTTATTCATTCTGGCTTAAAAATAGATTTACAAGGAGTCAAGCGAGTTAGGGAGGAGTTTTCCCCACAACTCCCTTGCTCATTATGCAAATAAGGGTAAGAGACTTCTGGGGAATTATAATTTCCATCCGGTGAGCCTTAGGGCCCTATTTATAAAAGATCGGTATCGTTATCATAAAATAACAACCGTTATTTACCGATATTGCTAAATACCGGCCGTTATTGGTAAATAACGGTCATTATTTTACTATAACGATCGTTATTTTACGATAACGATACTGATCTTTTATAAATAGGGCCCTTAGTTCCTCATTATTTGGTAAAAAGTATTAAAACAGCACTACTTCTGGATAATTCTCTATTTATGTTATTTTAGAGCAGGCCCTATCAAAAAATCTTTATATCTTACTTTTTTTTAATTAATGAACTAGAAAACTGATTTTCTTTTTTTTCTGGTCAAATTCCTTTATATATATATATTTATAAAACCAATCAAATATATTGCATACCACTGCCTATATCTATATCTATATATATATATATTTAGTATTAATGTGTAAACATATAGCTTTTATTCATTCTGGGCTTTGAAAAATAAGATTTACAAGGACTCAAGTGAGTTAGGGAGAGTTTTCCCCACAACTTCCTTGCTCATTATGCAAATAAGGGAAAAGAGACTTCTGGGGAATTATAATTTGATTTTGCATTTCTGGTATGTTAATTAGAATTTCCCAGCAGATAAGACAACAGTGAGCATGCTCCAACCCTAAACCAAGGCAGCAGTCAGATGATCAGGTGATCAATGGCTGCCTCCATAAGGCACATACAAAATGGAAGACCACAGTTCCCCTTTAAAATGAAAAATATTCTCAAAATTACGAGATTTCTCGTATTTTCGAAAATTTTCGTAATTACGCGTTTTCGCGTATTTTCGGGAATTTTCGAAAATACGGTAAATCTCGTATTTTCGAAAATTTTAGAAAATGGAAATCTCGAAAATCCACGTAATTCTCATATTTTCGAAAATTTTCGAAAATACGTATTTACGAAAATAAGAGACATCCTCGTAATTTTGAAAATTTTCATTTTCTTTAATGCTGTCTTTACTGCTGGGAAATTCTAATTAATATACCAGAAATGCAAAATTAAATTATAATTCCCCAGAAATCTCTTTACCCTTATTTGCATAATGAGCAAGGGAGTTGTGGGGAAAACTCTCCCTAACTCGCTTGACTCAAATCCCAGAATGAATGAAAGCTATATGTTTACACAACTAAATAAAGGCAGTGGTATGCACTATATTTGATTCCTTTTATAAAATATGCCTGTATATATTTGAACTATTTTAGAACGTATTTGTCAAGAAAAAAAAATCAGATTTCTGACCCAATAAAAATTTTTTTTAGCCCTTCTCTAATATAACATAAATAGAGAACTACATGGCAGTAGTGCTGTTTTAAAGGGCATGTCCACCCCCAAAACTATTTTTTGCTGTAGTGTAACATAGTAACGCTTTAGTTGCCGCCATTCACGAGGCAGGACGCACATAAGTAAAAAGACCTTTCAAATGTTGCAACAAAAATGAAAGTTTATTGCAAGCACTTTCTGCATATTTCCTTTAAAGGGCATGTCCACCCCCAAAACTATTTTTTGCTGTAGTGTAGGGAATGCTATCCTGTGTACTTTTGCCATATACTTTCATTATTTTTTTGGAACAGTTATCAAGTTATTTTCATTTTTGTGTTTCTTATGGGTGTAGCAATTGATTTCTCTCCTCCTATAGTGGGCAGTGTGCTTGTAGTCTATGGAGATATGTCCACCAATCAGAAGGGTTTTGCATAATGGTTAAAATAGCCCTTTCTCCATTTATTAATTAAACATGCAGAATCTAAGCAACTGATTTGCAAGTGCCACCTGGGATTCTGGGATTTTACATTAACCCATTCCCTCCTTCTATAGTCATCAGAACTACATGATCTGATATTGTTGTGTGCAAGTAGCATGTTGATGTCAGATTGAATCAGTTTATCAATGGTATATGTATATATATATATATATAAAAATAAAAATAATTAGAAGAGGTAAATGTATCTAATATGTTTAGGCATTCACTTCATGGCTGTTTGCTGATCTGAAAATATAATTGCTGAGTTTCATTTTGTGGTAACAGCTACCCCTAGAGATTGTATTATAGATTTATTTTGATTCTATGCATATAGTAGTTTGTAGTTTATAAAAGGGCACAGCGTAAATGACACCTTATCCAATAAAAATCCAAACACTGGAAAGCAAGTTGAAAGTTCTCCCCTATCCAGTAGGGTACAGAACACCCTGTGTTGACTAATAGAAAGTGACTGTAATTTTGTCCCTATAATGACCAAATTTAAACAAAAACTATGCAGAATTACTGCAAACACAAATCCAAGCCGCATCTACTTGTGGCACAGCTCTTCTCCGCTACAATCAGCTATAATGCTAAAACAAAATAATAGAGTACCAAGTTGGCATACAGACATTGATTTAATAGGTGGCATATTGGCAGTGGTAAAATGGAACTTGATACACAGACAATGCCAACCATTTACAGCTGCCAATTTGCTAACCCTTTTGATTTATGTTGGCAAATTGGCAGTGATAAATGGTTGGAATTGTCTGTGCATCAAGACTTGATGCACAGAAAATGCCAACCGTTTACCACCGCCAATTTTCAACCATTTTACCAATGTCTGTATGCCAACTTGTCATACAGACATTGGTAAATAATTGACAGAGTGGCAGTGGTAAATGATAACAAGGGCTGGCAGAGTAGTGTGGGGGGAAAAGCACAGACAGCAGCAGGTACTCACCACTTTTCTTACACAGACACAGAACTATTTTTGTAGCAAGCAGGGGTCAGTCTTCTCCTTCCCCCACCTTACTCTGAGGCTTTCTCTGACCTGAGGCTGAACTTCCGTTCCAGGCAGAGGCAGCTTGTCTGCTCCATGTTCCTCCAGGCAGGCTCCAGTGGTTCTTCTCCTGCGAGCATCGCGCATCAGTCCTGCAAGTGGGCGCAAACGCCCGTAATTCCTGTGTTAGACCCGCATGCACAAGCAGCGGCCACAAATGGATGCAGAATCCATGAACCGGGACAGAATGCTTCCTGTGGCCGGGTCGGGTAGGCCCACAAGGTACATGGGCCCAGTCGCGAGTGCGACCTTGGCGACCCCGGTACCTACGCCACTGTAGCTAGAGTATAAGGCATTAGAGCTCCCATTGTGCTGTACAAGAAACATCTATCCATTCAACTGTCTATAATGTTTAGACTAGGTACACATGTTGCAATATTTATAGTATTGTTGGTCACTGAGAAAATTGTCACCACCATAGAAGACTGTGTAATCGACTAATATTAACTGATGTATCCTACTGATCTTTTGGCTAATATGAAGTTTCAATTGAATAAGTTCCAGTCTATTAAAATATGGGTTAGTCAGGAGGAAATATCACCCCATGTATGCCTAGCCTTACTGGCTAAATATTTCTAATGTAGTACACACCCCCTATAAGTAATAATCACTGCACAGAACAGTTGGAAAGGGCATGGAAAACTTTAATTCTTCCCTTAGCCTAACAGAGTTTCCTTGCCAATGCCACAGGGAAGGAAGTCCATACTCTGGATACTTTTAAGAAGAGGGGAGTGGTTAGAGGGTTTTTCAGAGTGCTATTGTAGTAGTTGCCCATTGCAATCACTTATTGCCTTGTATAGGGAGAACGTTCAGGACTGCATATTTCCTTCAACTGCAACCTACTCCCTATATAAGTACAGGGAGCCAACTGCGGCTGTGGGAAATTGTCATGCAGATGCATGCGATCCTGTGGTGGCGGTGAATGTTCGTCAGCCTTGGGTATGTACAGAATGCGATGGAATCAGCGTGTACCCAGCTTTAATAAGTAAAATAAAACACCAATCAATTGTAATTTTAATGGTCAGAAATAGAACTGAAAGAGATAAATCAATTACCCATTCAGTGACAGAGGAATAAGCTTTTCCATAAAAAGGATACAGTTCTAGTGGTGCCAAGGGGAGGGGCTGAGATATGCAAAGTGAGTGGTGATTGATGGTTATTTATTGTCTGGTAGTGCCCATCCCTGAAACATACATTACACGAAAATGTATATCTCAAATCAGAGAAAGAAGGGCAAGAGAAGGGGGAGATGGGCAGATTTAAGATTGGTGGCAATTAATCCTTATTGCTGTGGGATAAGTGAATAGTGCAGTTTATACGCCCTAAAGGTGGCCATGTACATATTGATATTATTGTCCAATACCCGGTATTGGATGATTATAGCTAGTGCCGGCAAATGAAATTAGGGCAAAAAAATAAAAAATAAAATCGGTCAGATTTAATTATTGAATGGCCAAAATGTATTGATCAGCAGATAATATTCATCCTTTTATAGCCACCTTGGGCAATATTCAATAAAAATATTGTAAAAGTACCAAAACTGTACACCTGCGGTCATACATTTGCTAATGTTGGTTCGTACAATATCATGTGGTTAATAGAGGGATTCCCTATGAAACATGGTAGTGTATGTATTAACTGGGGGGTACTGTAATTGGAGATCTCGCTATTGTAAATAAATGTTGCAGAAAAGTTGCAAGGGTGGATGTACTAAAGGTCAATGGGCATTATATTTATATGAATAAATCTACAAAAAGTGAGTCTTCAGGTACTAAACTTATGGATTGGGTGGGGACAGACCAGGACCTTGAACACAACATCAATACTGATGTACTGATGGGCATACATACCAGGGAGTGGACTGGATCAGTCCAAATTTATACCTACCCCACAGATAATAGGCAGCACCCCAGCAAACAGGGTCTAGTTTATTTATTCTTTTAACCCCCATTTGATGAAACCTGGGAATGGTAATTTTTTTGGGTGTTTCATCCCACAGGATGGAGGAGGGGTGCAGATTCCACATATGGGCCCTTAAGGGACCATAAACAAAGTGATACTAACAAATAAAAATATTGTTATAAACATTTTCTGATAACAAAAACTATACTGATTCAGTTGGTCCGATTTCATCATCAGACACCACACACAAAGCAATAATTTTCCAATATCAGCTGTATTGCTACGTGTATGGTAGCAAATACAGAGGTAAATGGGATCTAGGCTAAACCCAGGGGGTTGGACTTAACTGTTTTGGTCCTTACTCTGGGTACTTTTAAAAAGAGGGGGGGCAGTTAAAATGGAGAGTGTGATTCTAGTTTCCTATGGCAATCATACCTTTTGTATTCTATATTGTACAGCGATGCATCCCCTAGTGGCGCTATATAAATAAACATATACATACATACAATCACATAGTGCCTTGTGTAAATGCCAGGTTCATTACATAGCATTTGGAGTCTGACACAATGCTCTGTGTTCCAAATGAATTTTTGGCCCCAGGATTATGGCATCCATATATGTATGGATATTATCAGGTGATACTTACCGGATATCAGCCAATTATTACTCCGTGAATGGTGCCTACTGATGAAATGGGCCAATCGAATCGGATCAATTTTATTATCATGATGGGCGGAACATTCAGCCACTCGATATGATCATCACAAATTTGGCTGATTATATAGATCTATCTATGGCCACTGTTAGACCCTCTTTTTGCCAGCCTTACACATTACGTTTATTAAAGTGATTGTATGAACAGAACATATAATGTACATATGTCACCAGTGAGACCAAAAATATACAAATTATGTTTTTTTAATTCTTAAACAAAACTGTTACAGTACTTTTAGTTTTGGCCACAGCAAACATCTTCTTCATTGACACCCACCGGTTCCTTTCCAACTACATACAGTAGTTAACATGTTAAATAAATACACATAGCATATCAAATATCACAACCCCAGTGCATATTCAGCCCGGTTCTTTGGTGCATTTCTTTATGCAGAGTATGCCCACAGGATAACAAATAGCAGCACATTGTGTTCTTGGATGATGATTGAGGGATGATAAATTCTTCTCAGTAGAAGGTGGTCTTCACTGTGTGCTTATAATACCATCCATGTAATACAATACAGTGATGCTAGCCTGAATTTACAGTAGACAAGACTATCAACAAAGTCCAGGTATTCATTGGGGCTAAGCAGGAATTAGAAGTGTATATTAAGCAATTAGAAGACTAGATGCCATAGCCTCACTTTATCACACTTCTAAGGTTCCTAAACACCCAGTTTTCTGGATATTATCCATCCACACTGCAATCATGCTAAGGCTGATGCGTAGAATTTGCCCAAGAAGGAAAGGTACCCAAATTAAACATGTAAAATCCCCAGCTATTAATGGCCAGGGTAATTGTCAAGACTCCCAGGATGTTCAGCAAAAATCCAGCTTTCGCCTGCAAAGAAAATACAATTAGTTGCCACTTAGTTTGTTTACTGTATAATTGGTGAAAAAGCCATATAAAAATAATATAGATAAAAAAACAATATGCTTTTTAAATGCTTAATAAAGCCTGATAATTGTCTATAAATTCTTACCATGTCAATAACTCGGAGTTGCCCATAAGAAAAGGCGATGGCATTGGGTGGAGTTGCCACTGGAAGCATAAAAGCCAAAGAGGCTGAGAGGGTACATGGAAGCATGATGAACAGTGGATTAAGCTGGATTGCTCTTGCCTACAGGAGGTAAAAAAGTGTAGTTGTTTATTAATCAAACTATAAAAACAAACCTTAATTAATATTTAATGTTGATTAATATAAAGTAACAAAATTTATAGACACCGATAAGTAGTAGGATTCATTTACTAGATCCCAAAATGATTTCAGGGCCCATAATGCTAACGTAATAGTTCTGTATTGTAGTGCATCCTAATGAAGATATCTAAAAGGTTCACAATTAAAGGCAAGAGGTGCCTAAGATTTTACAAGTGCTCTGCAAACTGATACAATCTGTCTGCATGTGTCTCTTAAGCTTGCCATACACACTCGCTGGCTGTCAGATGGGGCTGCCAATTGGTACTTCCAGACTGAAACTATTTTGGACCAACCCATGTTTTCCAGACTTAAAATGATTGATTTTAGTTCTGACTGAGCATCTCTGCTACTGCAGCTCTGCCTTAAGTTAAAATAATAATCTAAACGACCTATGGGGAGAGGTACAGGGAGATCATTCAGGTCTATGCATGAGGGAATGCACCAACATCAACTATGTTATCTGGTGTATGGTCATCATAAGAGATCCATATACTGCCCTACACACACTGTAAAGTTAAAATAGCTCACAGCTATACTCACTGTTAGGGATGTACTAAAGATTGACCAGAACTTGTTTTTTGATTTGGTGCCAAACTACAGTTGACATTTTGACACAGAAATTGATGAAATTTCAAACATTGTTGTGAAAATGTTTTTGGTTTACCAGCATTTTGTTCTGGTTTACCAGACTTTTTCATGAACCTGCTGGTGAAACAAACAATGGTTTGTGCATCGCCTACTTTACAGCTTTCACTCACATCCACAGTCTTAAACTATCTATCTGATCCATGGCCCTGCTGTGTTTTTATGTGACCCTCTGTCATTACGTCCATGAAAATGTTCAGCTATCAGAGAGTTCCGATCAGAGGTTAGATTAAAACATTAAAGAAATACTTGAGGTACCTCCCAGGCGTCCAGTCCCTTCCGGCCACCTCACTGCCAGATAGACAATACTAAGAAATAAAGAAAGTAGGGCTGTCCAGTCATTTATATTTTTCAAGGGGTAATCCCTCTTTATTGCAGTACACCAACACACGACGTTTCGGCCGCTTGGCCTTATCAAGTGTTCTGATAAAGGCCAAGCGGCCGAAACGTCGGTGTGTTGGTGTACTGCAATAAGAGGGATTACCCCTTGAAAAATAAACGACTGGACAGCCCTACTTTCTTTATTTTAGATGAAAACTATGTTGCAAATGCAGAGTGAGCAGGTGACAGCCCTGAGCCTGAGATCCTCAGCCCCACCACTCCTTCTCTTCCCTTTGCTTTCGGCTTTAAAAGGCTGAACTTTGGGAAAGATTTGCAGTGTCTATCCAGCCTCTTGGTTCTAAATCTGCTGGCCTGGTCCCGCCCTAGCCCCTGAGTTCCCTCAAACCTGCAGAAAGGTATAAGGTTAGTGGACAAATAGTTCTTCCCAGCAGAGATGCTTCATATTGAGGAAGAAGCATACACAGGTGCGATCGTGGGGTCCGAACCGCGACGCACAACAGGTATGCGCACTGTTTCAGATGATTATCATGCCGTGTATGGGCACTTTGACAGCTGAAACGACCATTCAGTCGGGGCTCATTGCCCGATCCACCAGCCCATTTTGGCACGATTATTGCCTGAAACGCCTGTGGATACACATCATGTGTCGTGGTTTTGCCCCCGCATTCGCACATGTGTTTGAGGATTTAGTTATAAGGTGGGTGATTAGGTGTGTGTGTGTATATTTAAAGGCACTTTTATGGGCTGTAGGGGTTGGGGAAAGCCCTGTAGGATCTAGGTACATAATTATTGTAATTATATGCTGCTGGGGAATTATGCAAAATAAAGCAGGGGCCAGGTTACTGGGCCCAGAAAGTTTTATAATTGATCAAGTTTGGCTGGGATTATAACCAGTCAGCCCTCTAGTCCTGCAGACAGTGTTAGTTAGCCCTGTCCACCTCCCCCCAAAAAACAAAAATTAGGATCTTGCATAAAATCCCCCCCCAAACCTAGACCTCTTGTCAAATCTGATCCTAACTATACTTTCAACCCTTGTTCCTTTGTCCGCCTTCTGCTGCTTCTTCCGTAGCAGAAGGAGCCGGACCGGCAGCCGCTCAGTGATAGGGCTGAGTCTCAAGGTTTGGGGTGGGGCTTGGATGGATTGAGGGCAGGGGCAGGCTATACATGCGGCCCAGTCACTGCATGGGGGGCCACTAATGCGGCTCCCAGCATGGCTCAGGTTGGGCTCCCCTTGAATTCTTGTATCTTTCACTAAGGCACTGATGCCTGGGCAGGAGTGCTTCTTGGGTTTTTGGCACCTGATTCAAACTTTGTTAAAAGGCACTCCTAATGTGTAATAGGCCATGCACATAGATAGATAATCCACGTCAGCCACATAACCCAGAGTTCACCGCAGGGGAGCAATATCCCCATTACAATACAGAAAGGAACAGAGTGTATGAATCCCGATGGAGGGGGAAGGGGGCTCCCTTGCTCATGCCAGAGTTCTCCAGGGTATAAGGAAATAGCAAGGACCGGATGACACACAGGCAGCTCCTATTCTTCACTTTTCTGAACTTTGGACAGGCACTGCAGGATATATATAAGGAGCTAAGGTGTAAGGTAAGATTTTTAACACTACACAGTGGGGCCAGTAGTGAGTTAAATTTTAGTTTTGGGGGCTGACATGCCCTATAAGATTTTTTGTAAATGTGTCTCACCCTTTTTTTTTTTTTAAACAGGTATAAATGCCCGTTTTCCAAGTTGAAATCTGGTCAGAAAAATCACTTCCCAGGAAAGCATATTCCAGGTAGTGATTTTTTTCTCCATTGACAAAGATCAATACTTAGGTGATCAGAACTGTGATCAAACAACTGATTACAGTTCAGTGCCTCCACTCGACCACCAGGGAAGAAAGCTCCTGCACTATCTGTGAATGGATCTCTTTGAGCCATTTACAAATACTGTACTATAGTAACCTATCAGTGTGACAGCTTACTTAAGCAGGTACTGAACTGCGTTCTGACTGGTGATCGTAGTTCAGTAATTTACATTGGACCACCAGGGAGGCTCTAATTGTGAATCTATCTCTTTGATCCATTCAAAAATAATATAGTAAGATGGTATTTAGTTTAATGGGCAAGTCCAGCCTAAAAACATGTAACTTTTAAAATGCTTATTACCCCCAAAAACCTCACTTTCACAAGGTTCCTAAAGTTTAAAGATCCCCCAGAACTTACTTACCTGACCCAGTCCCTCGCCATCTATTCCACGCCCCCTGCTCCTGTTTCGAGCATGTTGCAAGCAAAAACAGGAGCAGGGGACTTCTGCGCTGACAGCCGCTTCTCTTCTTGGTCGCGGCTGTCAGGGGATTGGGCATGGGCCGCAACCAGGAAGTGGAGCGTCTGTCAGCACCAGCTGCGGATTTGAAGCGGTGAGGGACCGGGTCAGGTAAGTAAGCTCTGGAGGATCTTCGAAGTTTAGGAACCTTGTGAAAGTGAGGTTTTGAGGGGTAATAAGCATTTTGAGAGGTTTTGAGGGGTAATAAAAGTTACTTGTTTTTAGGCTGGACATTCCCTTTAACACCAATTTACTATAGCAGGAATTTAAGTTATTATTATGAATTATTATTATTATTATGGATTTATATTCCGTGGCAGTTAACAATGACAATCATACATTACATACAAGGGTAAAACACATTATACAAAGTCATACATATTGCATACAAAGGTAAAGCAAACATTATACTGTAAGTACACAGAGTGATGACTTATTTACAGCAATACCGTGATACAATAGGAAAGAGGACCCTACCCAAAGAGCTTACAGTCTAAAGGAAATATGGGTGAGACTTAAGGTTAAGTGAATCGGTAGGCTGTATTAGATTAGCAGTGGAGTTTGCTTAGTGGGCCAGGGTATATGCTTGCCTGAAGAGGTGGGTTTTGAGGTTACATTAAAAGATATTAAGGGACAGTGAATGATGGACAGAAGGAGGAAGGGAGTTTCACAACAGAGGGGCAGACCGAGCAAAGTCCTGAATACGAGCATGAGAAGAGGTGACAAGGATGGATGAGAGGGGGATATCGTTAGCAGAGCAGAGGTTGCACCTGGGACAGTATCTGTGGATCAGTTCTGAGATGTATGGAGGGGCTGTATTAGAAAATGCTTTATAGGATAGGGTAAGCAGTTTGAACTGGATCTTTTGCATGTGGGCAGCCAGTGGAGAGATCGAGAGAGAGGAGGAGAGACTTTAAAAAAGCAAAAAAAAAGAAATTAATGAGCTGGGCAGCAGAGTTTAGAATGGATTGAGTGGTGCTAGGTGGTTGTGATATTCAAGCCTGGATATGATAAGGGCATGAACTAGGATTTTGGTAGCATCATGTGAGAGAAAAGGACGGATGCGAGATGAGTGAGTTGACATGGGGTTTAAAGGAAAGATCAGAATCTAGCGTTATTCCCAGGCAATGGACATGAGGGGAGAAGGATATCGGTGTGTCGTTAATCTTAAAGGGCATCTATAGTGGGAAAATGAACTTTTTTTTCTTTCTTTCCATGTGTTCTTTAATTCCGCCCAACATCCAGAGTGTCTTAACTTTCTTCAGTTTCCCTCTGTGTCCTGAGATAAGCTAGGTATAAATCCCCGATACCGTTGGATCTTGCAGATCCTTTCTGTTATCTTTCAAAAATCTGCAAAGTGTGTACCCAGCAATACTCAAATACACGTGATTGCATTCCTCTACTCATACTTGTACTGTCAATCAAATCACTGGGATGTGACCCTCTTCCCTGCTCAAGTCCCTCCCTCCTCCCTGCTCTGTAACAAACATAGAGATAAGAGCATTAGCAGGGGGAGAGAGATAACTTTGATGGCACAGATAAGGCTGCACTTGACCCCCCTTCTTGATAGCTTTCACTGTTTGATGATGGGTCAGAAAGAGAGAGATTGTGTAGCAGCAGGACAGAGAGATATCCTTGTTTTCAGGACAGCTTGCTTTATTGGCAACTGTGTGTGGGTTTGTTTTTCAGGATGTTGAACTTTTAACTCCTACTGTACATGAGAAGTTTGTGGGGCAGCCGGTGTTTAGACATGGAGGAGGTAACAGGGGAGGGGGAAGGAGGAAGATCTGACACCATGGAAAAACAGAAAGTCACCGAAAGAGGTAGGAGAAAGGCAGCACAGAGTACATGAATTTAACTTATCAATGGGGCAATGTGTTTTTTTCACTATAGATGCCCTTTGTGGACAAGGGAAGGGAACAGATCAACAAGAATGAGCAAAGAATAGTGATCTTTAGATTTAGCACTAGGTAGATCATTAGTAACTAAAGTGAGTGCAGTGTACGTAGAGTGATTAGGGCGGAAGCTTGACTAGAGGAGGTCAAAGAGAGAGTTAGTAGAGAGGTGATGAACCAGGTCAGCATAGACATATCTATCCAGCATACAAACAATAGAATTCTAGTGCACATACAATTCGAATTGCATATTGGCTATATCTATCCAGCAGTTTGGAAGCAGAAGGGAGACAGGCCAGTTGCTGGAAAGAGCAGACGTGTTCAGGAAGGGTTTCTTAAGTATAGGGGATACCACGGCGTGTTTAAAGGGGATCTATACCGAAAAATAGGTTATTTTAAATTGACCATAACTGGAAACTATAATACTTCCCAACCACCACTGTATCATTTTTTTGTTGATCTGCCTCCTATTTTAGATATCCAATCTAAAACTTCTTATATTTCAGCTGTCAATCAAGTTTCTTGCTCTCAAAAACTATTCTTCTGTGAGTAGTATTACTGTACATGGAATGGTGATAGTTGGAATGCTGTATGCTGTGTGCAGGCAAGTCAGGTCGGATGGAAGTGGGAGTGGTTAAAAGAGGTAGGGGGGATACTGCTCCTAAAGAAAATGTGTGCTGGATTGGATTGAAGGCATGCAGGTACTTACATGTATTCAATTATAGATTAAGATTTTAATCTTTAAATGAAGAGGGAAAAGTACCAGTGCATAGGTACAGTCAAACTATAACACCATGCACATCAGTATTACAGTCCCGTGTTTTTTATTGCGTTATACACAGGGACACCAAAGTGAGATTTCGGTACTGATAGTGTACCTTCTTCAGACATGCATTTGAAAGGGGTAGACAATGAAGGAAGGCTAAGCATTGCAGTTGGAGGGGGTAAACAATGAAGGGGGCTAGGCAGTGCGGTTGTAGGGGTATAGTTGTAGGAGGTAGACAATGAAGGAAGGAAAGGCAGAGCAGTGGAAGGGGTTAAGTTGTTAGGAGTAGACAATGAAGGGAGGCTAAGCAGTGCAGTTGTAGGGGTAGACAATGAAGGGAGGCAAGGCAGAGCAGTGGAAGGGGTTAAGTTGTTAGGAGTAGACAATAAAGGGAGGCTAGTCAGTGTAGTGATAGGATTTAGGAGCATAAGAGCTAGGGTGTGCAGGAATAGCATTCCTGACAGGGTGTAGAGGAGGTGGCGGACAGAGCAGGGGGTAAATACTTTAAAAAGGTATTTGGGGTTATGAGATTGTGTGGATATGAGAGGAGATAAGTAACTTTGCTTTGCTAAGCACAAAGCACTTCTGATCCGGGAAAAGAGCACTTTTAAATTCTAGAAAGTAGTTATATTCACTTATGTCTATTTATATTTAAAAAGAAAGATTGTTCCCCTTATTTCAGCTGATTTGTTTCAAATTGGTTGTTCTGTTCCCTATTGTTTTTGACTGGGATATGGGAATCACAGTTTTACCCACCAGCTTGGGGTTAAAAAAATTTTCCTGTTCTATTTTCATGCTACAGCCATAACGCAAACACTAATTCAGATATTTACAGGTGATGCAACACAAGAACAATATAAAATAGTGACTCTTGGAGCACTGCAATCCCCACTTAATCTTAATGCCAGCCATAAACAAACATTGAAAAGTAATGTAAAAGATGCCAAAGTCAATTGCAACACCTGCAAAAATTTCTTAAAGCCACACTAGCGTTTATTACATTGGTTAGTGAATAAAGCATCAACCTGTTAGAAGTTCTTACCATGGATGCAAGGATGGGTAGGAATAATGTCGTTGTAGCCACATTGCTAGTGCACTCAGTGAATGTAGCCACTAGGAGGCAGAGAACTAAAGCAATTGCTGCAGGAGGAATGCTCTGCAATGGGGTCAGTTTTTCTCCAAGCCACAGTGATAAACCTGATTCCTTAATGAAAGACAAAGGAGAATTTTCTGTCACCTTCAAAACATGTTCATTTCTAGCAAAGTCCTTGGTGATGGTAAAGTATATATCTAGATATAAATATAAACTACAAACAAACCACATGAAAAAAAATAATTTAACTTTAAAGGAAAAAAAGCACAAAGAGTTAATTAGAGTTGTTTTTTGTGTTTCTGTGAGTTATGGTATATTTTAAGGAAATGCTGTGTTTATTTGCCCACTGGTCCACAAGCTTTATTGAAATACATTCCAAAGTTCAGTACATATGACAGCCTGGTAGATAAGCTGGTAGATAATGAGGTTTGCAGTGTAGTTTACTGATAGAAGTAGTTTTAAAATATCACTTTTACATTTTTCATTCATGAAAATGCAACTAGGGCAGAAGTGCGATTGGCCAGTGGTGTAAGGGGTGGGACAGCACACACTTTTCTGCACATAAAAAGGCGAGAGTTCATGATTAACATCTCATGATTGAAGTTGTTTTTTGGGTGAAGCTTTCCTTTCTTAGTGAAGGTTATACTTATTTATTTAAAGGGGAACTGTGGTCTGCCATTTTGTATGTGCCTTATGGAGACACAATCGCTCTGGGTAAATGTCCCGTACTTGGTTCAATATCACAATTACGCCTCTTGGTGATTTGGGAAATGGCATTGTTATTTACAGGCTTTAAATGCCAGCTATTAGCTGGTGTTAAAATGTTGCACAAAAAACACTGCAAATCCTCAAGCCAACTCAGCCAGTGCAATTACCTGGCTGCCCAGATTTAGGAGATACATTAAAGAGATACATTGTCTCTCTGCTATTATTGCTGTAAGCAATTCATGTTTTATTAAAAACTGAGGGCTTCAGACATGCCAACCCTATAGATCCTGATGCCCTATGCCATGG
This sequence comes from Hymenochirus boettgeri, assembly GCA_019447015.1. NCBI lineage: Eukaryota > Metazoa > Chordata > Amphibia > Anura > Pipidae > Hymenochirus > Hymenochirus boettgeri. Next base: position 97,395,399 of record CM033470.1, on the reverse strand, counting down.
CCTAGCTGGCATTAAGGGAAATCCCTCATCCTATCTATCATCTTACCTGGTATCGGTTTACCTATTGCAATACACCAGTTTCTTATTCAAATCCGAATAAGAAACCAACTTCAGTCTGCGAATAAGAAACTAACTGAAAAAGAAACCAACTTTTTTGAATAAGAAACCAACTTCAGCTTCGTGTACATTTTGATGTACTTATTGTGATTGCATAGGCACTTTAGGACTTTGTGCATTACATATGTAGTTTTTCTAGATGTGAATCCAGCCTAGCGTACTTTACTATAGTGATTAAAATCAAGTGGGCGTGCCTATGTTTGAGGGGACTTTTGTTGGACTTTCTTGGAGCCAGCGTCTTGTGTTTAAACGTATCCTTAAATCAGGACTGGACAAATCATCCAAAAATTTAGGAGGCAGCATACCTCCCAATGTCCTATGATTGACAGGTGCCCTGCCCTTATCTACCCTAGCTCCACCCAGTCAATTTAAGTCCCACCTATTACATAAGACCTAAATTTTGCAGTTAAATATTAGACAGACAACTAGATTTGAGATAGATGGACAGGGACAGACAGATAGGGACAGAAAAATTGACAGACACAAATAGAAAGATCTAGAGAGAAGGATAGATGGACAAATAGATTTTGAGAAGTTTGGGGGAGTTTGAGGTCCTTTCTCACAGTATTAAAGGACGATTATACTCACCTTCCCTCCGCTCCTCTTCTTAGGTCAGTACCTTTTACCCAGGGTGAGGACCTGAACCGCTAGGTCTTCACCCCTGGGTTCGCGTAACTTGAAGCACATCGTTACTGAAACGCTGCTCTGGTAGGCTCCGTCCCCTCTTCTCCTTGCACGATGAGGCCAATAGCAAGACACGCTCGTTGCAGAGCTTGCCTTCCTATTGGCCTTGTCGCCGACGGGAAGAGGGGGCGGAGCCTACCAGAGCATCATTTCAGTAACGCTGTGATTCAAGTTACGCAAACCCAGGGGTGAGGACCTAGCGGTTCAGGTCCTCACCCTGGGTAAAAGGTACTGACCTAAGAAGAGGAGCGGAGGGAAGGTGAGTATAATTGTCCTTTAAGGTGCGACAAATTATAATTTACTTAACAACATTCCCATGATTTTTGAGCGATGCAGCAGGAACCGCCTGACCTGTTCTTTTCTGTGGGGTTCACAATATGAATGGGGCAGATAGGACCATCACTGGAACTTTGAAAGGAAATAAACTGCTGACACTAAAGACATTAGATAGATTAATCATTGTCTATAAAGGAATGCATAATCTATCTAATATTTTAATAGTGTATGGCCACCATTACCATTAACTCTTTTAGTGAAATTAGGGATGCCTTTCACAGTAGCAGCTTGTTATGTTAAACACAGTGCAGCAGCAGCTTTAATTGCGTTTATAAATGCTCTTCTCTTCCCCTTCAGTATGTTCACCAACTTCAGTTTGCAACATTGTAGAGAGTAGAGTAAGCTGAGTTCAGCGCTTGAGTAAGAGCTCTGCTAAAGCAAACAGAGGAGAGCAGTTCTAAAAAAGGAAATTAACCCTGCTGTCCAGTTTTTAACATCTGGTTTTCAGTCACCCAGGTGACCAGGGGATGTGTCCAGTCCTGCCTTAAATAACTCTTATTGTAAAATACTGCTCCTTGTCGCTATTTAAGGATCGGTCTTTTTATTTAAGGATCACTATTTACGTTTAGTTATTTGGGTCTAGTTATTTAAGGATTTGTAGTGTTATTTACAAGTAAAGGTACTCTTACAGTATTTAGGTAGGGGTATTCTTATTTAGGGACAGGTGGTCTTTTTTTAAAAATGGTATCCTTAATTAGAGAGGGGTATTCTTATTTAGGGAGTGGTAGTTTTTAAAAAACTGTAGCCTTATTTAAAGATCAGTATTTAGGTATCAATATTTAGGTAATGCTACTTACCAATTGGTAGTGTTGGCACTCCTGATTTAAGAATACCCCTACTTTATATGAATACGCCCCACGTTTCTGTTAAATATTTTTTTTCTGATACCTACCCTAGTATTGTGTGTCCCTGTTTTACATATGTATGTTTATTAGTATGTAATGTTTTTTTATGAAAGTATTGTTATTGGGTATATGAAAATGTTTATTTTTCACTTCTTAGAAGAATATATATAAAGGATTGTGGTAAAAAAAAAGACTTAACAGTTCCCCATTTCAGTAGGAGTTACCTCACTGCCCTTAGCAAGAGCAAAACCTCCCCCCAGCAATATGACAATATTCCAAGGCATCTTCTGGTTGACGGTGTTCCAGTCCAGCAGGGGTGGTGGTACACGCACCTTTGGCTTCTTTCCTGGAAACAAATGTATAAATCAATTAAGCCAAGATCAATAGGATTTAAATGTCCTTCTTTGTTGAGGATTATTATAATTATTTATTAACAAGAAACATAAAAGCATAATAAAATGTTCCCATAGAGATACCGTAAGTGAATCATTAATGCTATTAAAACTCTTGTTTACACCCAAATGTGGGGATGGGCAATATTTAATTGGTAAATCAGCTGCAACAGCTGATTTACCAATGGTTGCATATTTCCAGGTTGATGACGAAGTCCTATAGCCACCAAGAACATGCCATAATTATTGTCGTCATGGAAAGGAAAGGTAACAGCACTAAAATGGCTAGAGGTTAGAGTCTTAAGATAAAATCTACTGACCATGATAATTGTTACTTATTAAAATCAAAGCAGAATTTCCTCTGTGCAGCATTACAGTACATACTGTACGGCAAAATGTTTCGCAAAGTGAGTAATTTTGTTACAAACTCTTACCAATACAACATACTTACCTTTGATTGCTGGAAATAACCAACATTGTGATTAGAGATGTGATCGTACCCAGAGGTTTCGAAATCCGAATGATCTGGACGGATCGTCTGGATTTCGGGACTTCGGAGCCTTTTTTTTATAATTATCGAAAGTTCGAGGATTATTGAAAATAGACTGGAACGTTTGATAATCCTCGAAAATATGAACGGAAACTCGAAAGTAGTCTCTGATCGTATTTTCGAGGGTTTTTGAAAATAGCCTCGAACATTCGATAATAATCAAAAATCAGAATGAAACTGATGAGTTTCATGCACACTAAGCAATATTTCGGTCCGATCGACCTATAGTTTAGTGTTTCGGTCGATCGGGCCTCTTTGGACCACACGGTCGGTCACGGTAAATGACATCTGAGCCACTATTGCCGCGACCCACTCTCCTTCCTCCTGGCCGACCAATCAGAAGAGGCAAATGGTCGGTCAGGAAAAAAGGTTGCTGGTTTGTACCAGCCTTAACACCCTTGAGACCCAACACAATGTAAATTTCTACTGATTCAAGAAGCCCCATGACAAAATGGTCTAAACTTGGTTGTGGTGAACATTTAAACCCAAAAAGTGTTAGGTAACTTCTTTGTCACATTGCGTTGTTTTTGTTTTTTTTACACCTGGACCTAATGTTGCACGGTTTTAGGTAAGTTGGCAGATGTGTGCATGGCCATTTTTATCGTAAGGGTAAACAGGGCAATTATCTAGAGGTCCAACTTTTAAGAGTTGGCCCCCAAACCACAGGATTAGAAAGGTTGAGGATTATCGGAGGTCCATTAGCACTATACACTTAGCGTGAACCTGGGTGTGTGCCTTGGTTTAGGGATTGGTCATGGATGAACAGGATGCAGTCAATCACTCTCCTTCCTCTCCATACAGAACAAAAGGACCATAGACCATTAATTTTACCAGAACCTAACCTGCAAGTGCTGCGGCCTGCACACGAATCCTGAGACTGATTCACAACTAAGGGCCCGCAGGTATCTGACCCATTGCAGGACTCCACAGTACGGTTTGACAAACCCTGTTTTGCAACTTTGTCAAGTGTACCCTGAAAATTTGATGAGGAAGAATCCTCTCCCTCCCTCACATGTATTGCCTGATTTTTTTTCTGTGAAAGTGACCCCAGTTGCAAATTCACAATCGGATTCCGATGGAGTGAATAGCAATTCGCTTTCTAAATGTTCTGTAAGAATTACATAGGTAGGTCCTCCAGTAACCTGACTAGTCTGACAAGGGGTGGAGGGACCAAAAAACCCAAAAATCTCCTTCTACCTCACACTAACCAATTCATATTTTGGTTAGCATGACTTTAACCCTTAGATTGCAGCAGCTGTGCAAGTATTGCAACAGACAATTCTGCAACTGCCCCAACCTATTCACCAGAGGCTGTAGTGGGGCTGCCCAAATATGAGTATTTATTGCCAGCTTATAGCTAAAATGAAATACAGCCTCTATAGTGAAGCTGCTATGGACAAAGGAGATTCGTCCAGCCAGGGACGGATTTATACTTTTTTCTCCCCTAGGCCAGCTAACTTGTACTTCCTGCCCCCCCCCCCCCCATGCGGTAATTCATTGGCTGAAGCGGAGCTTTGTGAGTGGGAGAGGGACCTGGCGCCCATAGCAAATCAGCAATCGCTGCACATTTAATAGAGACAGGTAAGGCTCTGTTGTATGCCAAATAATGTGCGTTGTGTAAATTTAATATGGGGATGCAATACTGCCTAACTTGATTTTTTTTTTATTATTTTGCCACCCGTGGTGGCTGTGCCGCCCTAGGCCGCGGCCTAGGTGGCATAGTGGGAAATCCGGCCCTGCGTCCAGCACGCCTGTGGCTGCGGTGAATCTCCCCAAGAACTGCCTTGCCAAACTTGTGATTGCAAATGAATTGGGCAGCATGGGGAATGTCACGTGAACATCAGAAGGTAAAATCACCCACTGGTAGTGAAAAAATTACTTTGCCTCATCTTAATATTAGGCTTGCTCACAATTTTGTAGGCTATTTGGTTAAAGTAAAGCAAATTCAGGTTCTGTAAACAAAAATCTATTTTTATCATTTATCATTTATATCAACATGTATGTGCGGTTTATGGACTGCTACACAATGACACCACAGGTAATAAAACCAGGAGCCAAAGATTATTCATTTCTGCAGTTCAACTAAACAGCCAGCCACTTACTTGCAAATCTCTAACCTAAATACAAAGGCAAGACCGCTAGTTTGACTTCTGACAAGAAACTGAGGGTTATTCAATAAAAGTTATTTTCGTTTAAAATGGTGCTAATTTTGCCCCAACCAATCAGAACTTATGTAACATTTGAAAGCTCACATCTGATTGGTTGGGGCAAAATTAGCACCATTTTAAACAATAAGAACTTTTATTGAATCTCCCTGTGAGCTTCTCTGAGGATTTCATGAAGTTCTATAGTGTCTCATGAACACACCCCCAAAATCTGATTGGTCATGGTCAAATCTTAAATCTGATTGGCTCTTGTATTATTGACCAATCATATGTTGGGGGCGTGCCAAGGAGACAGTATAAAACAGCCAGAGGCCTTCAGCAAGTTCTAGTTCTGTTTTAGTAGCAGAGCTGCTAGTTTGTGCTGCAAGCATAGCAACTATCAGCCGTTTGGTGCCTAAGAGCACGGCCACACTGTGCAGCAATTGCACACGGATTCGCATGCGATTTCGTTGCATTTGCTCATGCATTTTTTTTCATTAGATATAAAAAAATGGATGCGATTGCGATAAAACATGCGGAACGCAAATTGCAATCACACCCGAAAATGAGCGTTCTCAGTGCATTGCCGCTATTTCAATGATTGGAAAAAACTCATACGCAAATTCAAAAAAGCGCAATAGTGTGGCCTAGCCCTAACTGAGCTTTCTAAATGTGCTAGTTTTGGTGCCTGGTAGTTGCAGTGTGGAGGCTCTCTCTTTTGCTACATCTAATTTTTCATTGTTTGGTGCTTGGGGTATGAAAAAAGATTTCATATAGTTATTTTAGAAAGTAGTTGCCAAGTATGAAGCCTGAGTTTTTCTCAGCCTGATCAAATTCACTGCCTTTGAACAAAATAATTGTTGATGTAGTTGAATTATATCTACCACCATTTCACCCAAAGACACTCTCTAATAGCAGAGGGCAGTCAGGGAATGGTTGAAGTTGTATTTTGAAAACATATAAAGATGCAATTTTTCAATAGAAGGTGTGTAATATTTTAGATCTATTCCACCAAATTCAATTAATCAATTGATCAGGTAATTTTATTTTGGGTACAGGTCTAGAGGAGCCAGTCAGGAGTAGCCAGCAGGCCACATGTGGCCCCCGAGCCTTACTTTGCCCAGGTCTGGTGTAATACAAGGTTTGTTACCATGTAACCTTTATTTATGACTTTCACATGGGTGTGGGGAGAGATGGGATTAAAAACGTTTTTTTTCTTTGATTACTGAGTTTCTGGGAGTTTCCAGGGAATAACTGGAAGATTTATTGACTTTATTAATAATTATAATGTGGGACTAGTAAAGACATCTTAGAACTTTCTCCTTAAAGGGGAACTGTGGTCTTCCATTTTGTATGTGCCTTATGGAGGCAGCCATTGATCACCTGATCATCTGGCCGCCGCCTTTACTGCTGGGAAATTCTAATTAACATACCAGAAATGCAAAATTAAATTAGAATTCCCCAGAAGTCTCTTTACCCTTATTTGCATAATGAGCAAGGGAGTTGTGGGGAAAACTCTCCCTAACTCGCTTGACTCCTTGTAAATCTTATTTTTCAAAGCCCAGAATGAATAAAAGCTATATGTTTACACATGAATACCAAAACTAAATAAAGGCAGTGGTATGCACTATATTTGATTGCTTTTATAAAATATGCCTGTATATATTTGAACTATTTTAGAACGTATTTGTCAAGAAAAAAAAAAAATCAGATTTCTGACCCAATAATTAAAAAACTGATAAGAAAAATAAATATTTTTTAGCCCTTCTCTCTAATATAACATAAATAAAGAACTACATGGCAGTAGTGCTGTTTTAATACTTGTCACCAAATACAGAGGATCTAAGGCTCACCAGGACTGAAGATAGCTCATGAAGCCTACCCAGCCAGGTATATACTAGTCTAACAGCTATCTTTTGTAGCCCTTATTTTTTTTTTTTTTTATCGAAAGCTCGGGGTACGTGCTTTCTGTGATCGTCACCACAGTGCAACAACCGTGCAAGTGGATCGGGATCCATTCTGACTCCCTCTTATGCCCATAGCTGTTAAGCCGTAGGGCTAGAGGGAGACAACTGAGGTCCCTTCAGCCGGTAGGCGTCAGGAACCACCATACTTGCCCTCCCTTTCTGCTCCCAGCTGCCACCAGGAAGCTTCCAGGGGGGGTTCACATGGGATGAGCCTGAAGGTCCTAAAAAGGACCCAGGCAATCCCGCCACAATACGTGAACACAACAAACGAAAAACATAAAATAAGTGCCTAGTGCTTAAGTGCTAGTGTTAAATAAATAAGGGAAGGGGTGAATTTAATAAGTGTGACCAATTAGAGGCCCAGGCCTTTCGGCCCGAGGTATAAAAATTGTTCCGCCATAGCCGAAGCTATGGCAGGAAAGTGATGGGAGTGCTATACACACGTGCTCCCAGTGCACAGTAGTGCTGGAGGGAAGCCCGAGCTTTCGCACTCCCCTGCCTCAAGGCTTCGACCAGGCTCCGCATCGTCTCAGTACTAGGCGGGAGCTTGGAGGGTGCTTGGGACGTACACCCCCCTCTCAACCATGCGCTGGCCAGGATTGGATGCTTCACACAGTCTTATTCCAAAAGACAGGGAAGTGGTGCTTCTGCTTTTGTCGGATCATAGTGTAGTGTGCAGACCTGCCCTTACTAGGGAGCTGACCACCAGTGACCAGAGGCAGCCCCTTTTCCTATAAGAACAGATACTACACTTGATTTTAGCCAAAAGGCCGAGAAGCGGCCTTTTGGCTAGAGTCTAACTAGCTGCTAGACTCTAGTCTAACAGCTAGTTAGCTTTTGTAGCCCTTATGCCTAACTAACAATTTTATCAGTACAGCAGCTAATCCAACACTAGGCTGCAATTCAGATCTCTTGCATTTTATAGTGTCTCCCATACACACCTTTAAATCTAATTGGTCTAATTTAAATCTTGAATCTGATTGGATCGAGGGTATTGGACCAATCAGATTTAGGGGTGGGGTATAGGATTGGTCCAATAGCCAAGATCCAATCAGATTCAAGATTTAAATCAGACCAATCAGATTTTAAGGTGTGTTGAGAAACACTATAAAATGCAAGAGAGCTAAATTGCAGCTGCAATTCAGATCTCTTGCATTTTATAGTGTCTCCCATACACACCTTTAAAATCTAATTGGTCTAATTTAAATCTTGAATCTGATTGGATCGAGGGTATTGGACCAATCAGATTTAGGGGTGGGGTATAGGATTGGTCCAATAGCCAAGATCCAATCAGATTCAAGATTTAAATCAGACCAATCAGATTTTAAAGGTGTGTTTGAGAGACACTATAAAATGCAAGAGAGCTAAATTGCAGCTTAGTTTGGCTTAGCAACTATACTGATAAGACTGTCAATCAAATCACTGGGATGTGACCCTCTTCCTGCTCAAGTCCCTCCCTCCTCCTGCTCTGTAACAAACATGAGATAAGAGCATTAGCAGGGGAGAGAGATATAACTTTGATGGCACAGATAAGGCTGCACTTGACCCCCTTCTTGATAGCTTTCACGTTTGATGATGGGCAGAAAGAGAGAGATTGGTAGCAGCAGGACAGAGAGTATCCTTGTTTTCAGGACAGGTTGCTTTATTGGCAACTGTGTGTGGGTTTGTTTTTCAGGATGTTGAACTTTTAAACTCCTAATGTACATGAGAAGTTTGTGGGGCAGCCGGTGTTAGACATGGAGGAGGTAACAGGGGAGGGGAAGGAGGAAGATCTGACACCATGGAAAAACAGAAAGTCAACGAAAGAGGTAGGAGAAAGGCAGCACAGAGTACATGAATTTAACTTATCAATGGGGCAATGTGTTTTTTCACTATAGATGCCCTTTGTGGACAAGGGAGGGGAACAAGATCAACAAGAATGAGCAAAGAATAGTGATCTTTAGATTTAGCACTAGGTAGATCATTAGTAACTAAAGTGAGTGCAGTGTACGTAGAGTGATTAGGGCGGAAGCTTGACTAGAGGAGGTCAAAGAGAGAGTTAGTAGAGAGGTGATGAACCAGGTCAGCATAGACATATCTATCCAGCATACAAACAATAGAATTCTAGTGCACATACAATCGAATTGCATATTGGCTAATCTATCCAGCAGTTTGGAAGCAGAAGGGAGACAGGCCAGTTGCTGGAAAGAGCAGACGTGTTCAGGAAGGGTTTCTTAAGTATAGGGGATACCACGGCGTGTTTAAAGGGGATCTATACCGAAAAATAGGTTATTTTAAATTGACCATAACTGGAAACTATATACTTCCCAACCACCACTGTATCATTTTTTTGTTGATCTGCCTCCTATTTTAGATATCCAATCTAAAACTTCTTATATTCAGCTGTCAATCAAGTTTCTTGCTCTCAAAAACTATTCTTCTGTGAGTAGTTACTGTACATGGAATGGTGATAGTTGGAATGCTGTATGCTGTGTGCAGGCAAGTCAGGTCGGATGGAAGTGGGAGGTGTTAAAGAGGTAGGGGGGATACGCTCCTAAAGAAAATGTGTGCTGGATGGATTGAAGGCATGCAGGTACTTACATGTATTCAATTATAGATTAAGATTTTAATCTTTAAATGAAGAGGGAAAAGTACCAGTGCATAGGTACAGTCAAACAAACACCATGCACATCAGTATTACAGTCCCGTGTTTTTTATTGCGTTATACACAGGGACACCAAAGTGAGATTTCGGTACTGATAGTGTACCTTCTTCAGACATGCATTTGAAAGGGGTAGACAATGAAGGAAGGCTAAGCATTGCAGTTGGAGGGGGTAAACAATGAAGGGGGCTAGGCAGTGCGGTTGTAGGGGTATAGTTGTAGGAGGTAGACAATGAAGGAAGGAAAGGCAGAGCAGTGGAAGGGGTTAAGTTGTTAGGAGTAGACAATGAAGGGAGGCTAAGCAGTGCAGTTGTAGGGGTAGACAATGAAGGGAGGCAAGGCAGAGCAGTGGAAGGGGTTAAGTTGTTAGGAGTAGACAATAAAGGGAGGCTAGTCAGTGTAGTGATAGGATTTAGGAGCATAAGAGCTAGGGTGTGCAGGAATAGCATTCCTGACAGGGTGTAGAGGAGGGGTGGCGGACAGAGCAGGGGGTAAATACTTTAAAAAGGTATTTGGGGTTATGAGATTGTGTGGATATGAGAGAAGAGAGTAACTTTGCTTTGCTAAGCACAAAGCACTTCTGATCCGGGAAAAGAGCACTTTAAATTTAGAAAGTGATATTCACTTATGTCTATTATATTTAAAAAGAAGATTGTTCCCTTATTTCAGCTGATTTGTTTCAAATGGTTGTTCTGTTCCCTATTGTTTTTGACTGGGATATGGGAATCACAGTTTTACCCACCAGCTTGGGGTTAAAAAAATTTTCCTGTTCTATTTTCATGCTACAGCCATAACGCAAACACTAATTCAGATATTACAGGTGATGCAACACAAGAACATATAAAATAGTGACTCTTGGAGCACTGCAATCCCCACTTAATCTAATGCCAGCCATAAACAAACATTGAAAAGTAATGTAAAAGATGCCAAAGTCAATTGCAACACCTGCAAAAATTTCTTAAAGCCACACTAGCGTTTATTACATGGTTAGTGAATAAAGCATCAACCTGTTAGAAGTTCTACCATGGATGCAAGGATGGGTAGGAATAATGTTCGTTGTAGCCACATTGCTAGTGCACTCAGTGAATGTAGCCACTAGGAGGCAGAGAACTAAAGCAATTGCTGCAGGAGGAATGCTCTGCAATGGGGTCAGTTTTTCTCCAAGCCACAGTGATAAACCTGATTCCTAATGAAAGACAAAGGAGAATTTTCTGTCACCTTCAAAACATGTTCATTTCTAGCCAAGTCCTTGGTGATGGTAAAGTATATATCTAGATATAAATAAACTACAAACAAACCACATGAAAAAAAAATATTAACTTTAAAGGAAAAAAAGCACAAAGAGTTAATTAGAGTTGTTTTTTTGTGTTCTGTGAGTTATGGTATATTTTAAGGAAATGCTGTGTTTATTTGCCCACTGGTCCACAGCTTTATTGAAATACATTCCAAAGTTCAGTACATATGACAGCCTGGTAGATAAGCTGGTAGATAATGAGGTTTGCAGTGTAGTGTTACTGATAGAAGTAGTTTTAAAATATCACTTTTACATTTTTATCATGAAAATGCAACTAGGGCAGAAGTGCGATTGGCCAGTGGTGTAAGGGGTGGGACAGCACACACTTTTTGCACATAAAAAGGCGAGAGTCATGATTAACATCTCATGATTGAAGTTGTTTTTTGGGTGACTTTCCTTTCTTAGTGAAGGTTACTTATTTATTTAAAGGGGAACTGTGGTCTGCCATTTTGTATGTGCCTTATGGAGACACAATCGCTCTGGGGAAATGTCCCGTACTGGTTCAATATCACAATTACGCCTCTTGGTGATTTGGGAAATGGCATTGTTATTTACAGGCTTTAAATGCCAGCTATTAGTGGTGTTAAAATGTTGCACAAAAAACACTGCAAATCCTCAAGCCAACTCAGCCAGTGCAATTACCTGGCTGCCCAGATTTAGGAGATACATTAAAGAGATACATTGTCTCTCTGCTATTATTGCTGTAAGCAATTCAGTGTTTATTAAAAACTGAGGGCTTCAGACATGCCAAACCTATAGATCCTGATGCCCTATGCCATGGCCTAGCTGGCATTAAGGGAAATCCCTCTCCTATCTATCATCTTACCTGGGATCGGTTTACCTATTGCAATACACCAGTTTCTTATTCAAATCCGAATAGAAACCAACTCAGTCTGCGAATAAGAAACTAAATGAAAAAGAAACCAACTTTTTGAATAAGAAACCAACTTCAGCTTCGTGTACATTTTGATGTACTTATTGTGATTGCATAGGCACTTTAGGACTTTGTGCATTACATATGTAGTTTTTTAGATGTGAATCAGCCTAGCGTACTTTACTATAGTGATTAAAATCAAGTGGGCGTGCCTATGTTTGAGGGGACTTTTGTTGGACTTTCTTGGAGCCAGCGTCTTGTGTTTAAACGTATCCTTAAATCAGGAATGGACAAATCATCCAAAAATTTAGGAGGCAGCATACCTCCCAATGTCCTATGATTGACAGGTGCCCTGCCCTTATCTACCCTAGCTCCACCCAGTCAATTTAAGTCCCACCTATTACATAAGACCTAAATTTTCAGTTAATATTAGACAGACAACTAGATTTGAGATAGATGGACAGGGACAGACAGATAGGGACAGAAAAATTGACAGACACAAATAGAAAGATCTAGAGAGAAGGATAGATGGACAAATAGATTTTGAGAAGTTTGGGGGAGTTTGAGGTCCTTTCTCACAGTATTAAAGGACGATTATACTCACCTTTCCTCCGCTCCTTTCTTAGGTCAGTACCTTTTACCCAGGGTGAGGACCTGAACCGCTAGGTCTTCACCCCTGGGTTCGCGTAACTTGAAGCACATCGTTACTGAAACGCTGCTCTGGTAGGCTCCGTCCCTCTTCTCCTTGCACGATGAGGCCAATAGCAAGGCACGCTCGTTGCAGAGCTTGCCTTCCTATTGGCCTTGTCGCCGACGGGAAGAGGGGGCGGAGCCTACCAGAGCATCATTTCAGTAACGCTGTGATTCAAGTTACGCAAACCCAGGGGTGAGGACCTAGCGGTTCAGGTCCTCACCCTGGGTAAAAGGTACTGACCTAAGAAGAGGAGCGGAGGGAAGGTGAGTATAATTGTCCTTTAAGGTGCGCAAATTATAATTTACTTAACAACATTCCATGATTTTTGAGCGATGCAGCAGGAACCGCCTGACCTGTTCTTTTCTGTGGGGTTCACAATATGAATGGGGCAGATAGGACCATCACTGGAACTTTGAAAGGAAATAAACTGCTGACACTAAAGACATTAGATAGATTAATCAATGTCTATAAAGGAATGCATAATCTATCTAATATTTTAATAGTGTATGGCCACCATTACCATTAACTCTTTTAGTGAAATTAGGGATGCCTTTCACAGTAGCAGCTTGTTATGTTAAACACAGTGCAGCAGCAGCTTTAATTGCGTTTATAATGCTCTTCTCTTCCCCTTCAGTATGTTCACCAACTTCAGTTTGCAACATTGTAGAGAGTAGAGTAAGCTGAGTTCAGCGCTTGAGTAAGAGCTCTGCTAAAGCAAACAGAGGAGAGCAGTTCTAAAAAAGGAAATTAACCCTGCTGTCCAGTTTTTAACATCTGGTTTTCAGTCACCCAGGTGACCAGGGGATGTGTCCAGTCCTGCCTTAAATAACTCTTATTGTAAAATACTGCTCCTTGTCGCTATTTAAGGATCGGTCTTTTATTTAAGGTCACTATTTACGTTAGTTATTTGGGTCTAGTTATTTAAGGATTTGTAGTGTTATTTACAAGTAAAGGTACTCTTACAGTATTAGGTAGGGGTATTCTTATTTAGGGACAGGTGGTCTTTTTTTAAAAATGGTATCCTTAATTAGAGAGGGGTATTCTTATTTAGGGAGTGGTAGTTTTAAAAAACTGTAGCCTTATTAAAGATCAGTATTTAGGTATCAATATTAGGTAATGCTACTTACCAATTGGTAGTGTTGGCACTCCTGATTTAAGAATACCCCTACTTTAATGAATACGCCCCACGTTTCTGTTAAATATTTTTTTTCTGATACCTACCTAGTATGTGTGTCCCTGTTTACATATGTATGTTTATTAGTAGTAATGTTTTTTTATGAAAGTATTGTTATTGGGTATATGAAAATGTTTATTTTCACTTCTTAGAAGAATATATATAAAGGATTGTGGAAAAAAAAAGACTTAACAGTTCCCCATTTCAGTAGGAGTTACCTCACTGCCCTTAGCAAGAGCAAAACCTCCCCCAGCAATATGACATATTCAAGGCATCTCTGGTTGACGGTTGTTCCAGTCCAGCAGGGGTGGTGGTACACGCACCTTTGGCTTCTTTCTGGAAACAAATGTTAAATCAATTAAGCCAAGATCAATGGATTTTAATGTCCTTCTTTGTTGAGGATTATTATAATTATTTATTAACAAGAAACATAAAAGCATAATAAAATGTTCCCATAGAGATACCGTAAGTGAATCATTAATGCTATTAAAACTTTGTTTACACCCAAATGTGGGGATGGGCAATATTTAATTGGTAAATCAGCTGCAACAGCTGATTTACCAATGGTTGCATATTTCCAGGTTGATGACGAAGTCCTATAGCCACCAAGAACATGCCATAATTATTGTCGTCATGGAAAGGAAAGGTAACAGCACTAAAATGGCTAGAGGTTAGAGTCTTAAGATAAAATCTACTGACCATGATAATTGTTACTTATTAAAATCAAAGCAGAATTTCCTCTGTGCAGCATTACAGTACATACTGTACGGCAAAATGTTTCGCAAGTGAGTAATTTTGTTACAAACTCTTACCAATACAAATACTTACCTTTGATTGCTGGAAATAACCAACATTGTGATTAGAGATGTGATGTACCCAGAGGTTTCGAAATCCGAATGATCTGGACGGATCGTTGGATTTCGGGACTTCGGAGCCTTTTTTCTATAATTATCGAAAGTTGAGGATTATTGAAAATAGACTGGAACGTTTGATAATCCTCGAAAATACGAACGGAAACTCGAAAGTAGTCTCTGATCGTATTTTCGAGGGTTTTCGAAAATAGCCTCGAACATTCGATAATAATCAAAAATCAGAATGAGAACTGATGAGTTTCATGCACACTAAGCAATATTTCGGTCGATCGACCTATAGTTTAGTGTGTTCGGTCGATCGGGCCTTTTGGACCACACGGTCGGTCACGGTAAAGACATCTGAGCCATATTGCCGCGACCCACTCTCCTTCCTCCTGGCCGACCAATCAGAAGAGGCAAATGGTCGGTCAGGAAAAAAGGTTGCTGGTTTGTACCAGCCTAACACCCTTGAGACCCAACACAATGTAAATTTTACTGATTTAAGAAGCCCCATGACAAAATGGTCTAAACTTGGTTGTGGTGAACATTTAAACCCAAAAAGTGGTAGGTAACTTCTTTGTCACATTGCGTTGTTTTTGTTTTTTTACACCTGGACCTAAGTTGCACGGTTTTAGGTAAGTTGGCAGATGTGTGCATGGCCATTTTATCGTAAGGGTAAACAGGGCAATTATCTAGAGGTCCAACTTTTAAGAGTTGGCCCCAAACCACAGGATTAGAAAGGTTGAGGATTATCGGAGGTCCATTAGCACATACACTTAGCGTGAACCTGGGTGTGTGCCTTGGTTTAGGGATTGGTCATGGATGAACAGGATGCAGTTAATCACTCTCCTTCCTCTCCATACAGAACAAAAGGACCATAGACCATTAATTTTACCAGAACCTAACCTGCAAGTGCTGCGGCCTGCACACGAATCCTGAGACTGATTCACAACTAAGGGCCCGCAGGTATCTGACCCATTGCAGGACTCCACAGTACGGTTTGACAAACCCTGTTTTGCAACTTTGTCAAGTGTACCCTGAAAATTTGATGAGGAAGAATCCTCTCCCTCCCTCACATGTATTGCCTGATTTTTTTTCTGTGAAAGTGACCCCAGTTGCAAATTCACAATCGGATTCCGATGGAGTGAATAGCAATTCGCTTTCTAAATGTTCTGTAAGAATACATAGGTAGGTCCTCCAGTAACCTGACTAGTCTGACAAGGGGTGGAGGGACCAAAAAACCACAAAAATCCTTCTACTCACACTAACCAATTCATATTTGGTTAGCATGACTTTAACCCTTAGATTGCAGCAGCTGTGCAGTATTGCAACAGACAATTCTGCAACTGCCCCAACCTATTCACCAGAGGCTGTAGTGGGGCTGCCCAAATATGAGTATTTATTGCCAGCTTATAGCTAAAATGAAATACAGCCTCTATAGTGAAGCTGCTATGGACAAAGGAGATTCGTCCAGCCAGGGGCGGATTTATACTTTTTCTCCCTAGGCCAGCTAACTTGTACTTCCTGCCCCCCCCCCCATGCGGTAATTCATTGGCTGAAGCGGAGCTTGTGAGGGTGGGGAGGACCTGGCGCCCATAGCAAATCAGCAATCGCTGCACATTTAAAGAGACAGGTAAGGCTCTCTGTGTATGCCAAATAATGTGCGTTGTGTATGTTAATTAATGGGGATGCAATACTGCCTAACTTGATTTTTTTTTATTATTTGCCACCCGTGGTGGCTGTGCCGCCCTAGGCCGCGGCCTAGGTGGCCTAGTGGGAAATCCGGCCCTGCGTCCAGCACGCCTGTGGCTGCGGTGAATCTCCCCAGAACTGCCTTGCCAAACTTGTGATTGCAAATGAATTGGGCAGCATGGGGAATGTCACGTGAACATCAGAAGGTAAAATCACCACTGGTAGTGAAAAAATTACTTTGCCTCATCTTAATATTAGGCTTGCTCACAATTTTGTAGGCTATATTGGTTAAAGTAAAGCAAATTCAGGTTCTGTAAACAAAATCTATTTTTATCATTTATCATTTATATCAACATGTATGTGCGGTTTATGGACTGCTACACAATGACACCACAGGTAATAAAACCAGGAGCCAAAGATTATTCATTCTGCAGTTCAACTAAACAGCCAGCCACTTACTTGCAAATCTCTAACCTAAATACAAAGGCAAGACCGCTAGTTTGACTTCTGACAAGAAACTGAGGGTTATTCAATAAAAGTTCTTTTCGTTTAAAATGGTGCTAATTTTGCCCCAACCAATCAGAACTTATGTAACATTTGAAAGCTCACATCTGATTGGTTGGGGCAAAATTAGCACCATTTTAAACAATAAGAACTTTTATTGAATCTCCCTGTGAGCTTCTCTGAGGATTTCATGAAGTTCTATAGTGTCTCATGAACACACCCCAAAATCTGATTGGTCATGGTCAAATCTTAAATCTGATTGGCTCTTGTATTATTGACCAATCATAGTTGGGGGCGTGCCAAGGAGACAGTATAAAACAGCCAGAGGCCTTCAGCAAGTTCTAGTTCTGTTTAGTAGCAGAGCTGCTAGTTTGTGCTGCAAGCATAGCAACTATCAGCCGTTTGGTGCCTAAGAGCACGGCCACACTGTGCAGCAATTGCACACGGGTTCGCATGCGATTTCGTTGCATTTGCTCATGCATTTTTTTTCATTAGATATAAAAAAATGGATGCGATTGCGATAAAACATGCGGAACGCAAATTGCAATCACACCCGAAAATGAGCGTTCTCAGTGCATTGCCGTATTTCAATGATTGGAAAAAAAACTCATACGCAAATTCAAAAAAGCGCAATAGTGTGGCCTAGCCCTAACTGAGCTTTCTAAATGTGCTAGTTTGGTGCTGGTAGTTGCAGTGTGGAGGCTCTCTCTTTGCACATACTAATTTTTCATTGTTTGGTGCTTGGGGTATAAAAAAAGATTTCATATAGTTATTTTAGAAAGTAGTTGCCAAGTATGAAGCCTGAGTTTTTCTCAGCCTGATCAAATTCACTGCCTTTGAACAAAATAATTGTTGATGTGTAGTGAATTATATCTACCACCATTTCACCCAAAGACACTCTCTAATAGCAGAGGGCAGTCAGGGAATGGTTGAAGTTGTATTTTGAAAAATATAAAGATGCAATTTTTCAATAGAAGGTGTGTAATATTTTAGATCTATTCACCAAATTCAATTAATCAATTGATCAGGTAATTTTATTTTGGGTACAGGTCTAGAGGAGCCAGTCAGGAGTAGCCAGCAGGCCACATGTGGCCCCCGAGCCTTACTTTGCCCAGGTCTGGTGTAATACAAGGTTTGTTACCATGTAACCTTTATTTATGACTTTCACATGGGTGTGGGGAGAGATGGGATTAAAAACGTTTTTTTTCTTGATTACTGAGTTTCTGGGAGTTTCCAGGGAATAACTGGAAGATTTATTGACTTTATTAATAATTATAATGTGGGACTAGTAAAGACATTTAGAACTTTCTCCTTAAAGGGGAACTGTGGTTTCCATTTTGTATGTGCCTTATGGAGGCAGCCATTGATCACCTGATCATCTGGCCGCCGCCTTTACTGCTGGGAAATTCTAATTAACATACCAGAAATGCAAAATTAAATTAGAATTCCCCAGAAGTCTCTTTACCCTTATTTGCATAATGAGCAAGGGAGTTGTGGGGAAAACTCTCCCTAAAATCGCTTGACTCCTTGTAAATCTTATTTTTCAAAGCCCAGAATGAATAAAAGCTATATGTTTACACATGAATACCAAAACTAAATAAAGGCAGTGGTATGCACTATATTTGATTGCTTTTATAAAATATGCCTGTATATTTGAACTATTTTAGAACGTATTTGTCAAGAAAAAAAAAAAATCAGATTTCTGACCCAATAATTAAAAAACTGATAAGAAAATAAAATATTTTTAGCCCTTCTCTCTAAAATAACATAAATAAAGAACTACATGGCAGTAGTGCTGTTTAATACTTGTCACCAATACAGAGGATCTAAGGCTCACCAGGACTGAAGATAGCTCATGAAGCCTACCCAGCCAGGTATATACTAGTCTAACAGCTATCTTTTGTAGCCCTTATTTTTTTTTTTTTTTATCGAAAGCTCGGGGTACGGCTTTCTGTGATCGTCACACAGTGCAACAAACGTGCAAGTGGATCGGGATCCATTCTGACTCCCTCTTATGCCCATAGCTGTTAAGCCGTAGGGCTAGAGGGAGACAACTGAGGTCCCTTCAGCCGGTAGGCGTCAGGAACCACCATACTTGCCCTCCTTTCTGCTCCCAGCTGCCACCAGGAAGCTTCCAGGGGGGGTCACATGGGATGAGCCTGAAGGTCCTAAAAAGGACCCAGGCAATCCCGCCACAATACGTGAACACAACAAACGAAAAACATAAAATAAGTGCCTAGTGCTTAAGTGCTAGTGTTAAATAAATAAGGGAAGGGGTGAATTTAATAAGTGTGACCAATTAGAGGCCCAGGCCTTTCGGCCCGAGGTATAAAAATTGGTCGCCATAGCCGAAGCTATGGCAGGAAAGTGATGGGAGTGCTATACACACGTGCTCCCAGTGCACAGTAGTGCTGGAGGGAAGCCCGAGCTTTCGCACTCCCCTGCCTCAAGGCTTCGACCAGGCTCCGCATCGTCTCAGTACTAGGCGGGAGCTTGGAGGGTGCTTGGGACGTACACCCCCCTCTCAACCATGCGCTGGCCAGGATTGGATGCTTCACACAGTCTTATTCCAAAAGACAGGGAAGTGGTGCTTCTGCTTTTGTCGGATCATAGTGTAGTGTGCAGACCTGCCCTTACTAGGGAGCTGACCACCAGTGACCAGAGGCAGCCCCTTTTCCTATAAGAACAGATACTACACTTGATCTAGCCAAAAGGCCGAGAAGCGGCCTTTTGGCTAGAGTCTAACTAGCTGCTAGACTCTAGTCTAACAGCTAGTTAGCTTTTGTAGCCCTTATGCCTAACTACAATTTATCAGTACAGCAGCTAATCCAACACTAGGCTGCAATTCAGATCTCTTGCATTTTATAGTGTCTCCCATACAACCTTTAAATCTAATTGGTCTAATTTAAATCTTGAATCTGATTGGATCGAGGGTATTGGACCAATCAGATTTAGGGGTGGGGTATAGGATTGGTCCAAAGCCAAGATCCCATCAGATTCAAGATTTAATCTAGACCAATCAGATTTTAAAGGTGTGTTTGAGAAACACTATAAAATGCAAGAGAGCTAAATTGCAGCTTAGTTTGGCTTAGCAACTATACTGAT